>CADDXX010000150.1:1112436-1186153 GCA_902810485.1 Alauda arvensis | reverse complement strand
AAAGGTGTCTTTCTGCAATGCTTCTCTGTCTGCAAAATTCCTGTCTCTACTGATTGCCTAATTTCCTGATGGCACCTGGCACAGCCCTGCTCAGCCCTGGCAGGTCTGCAGGAGCTGTGCTGGCAGCAGGGATGCCAAGGGCTAAAGTTTCACTGCCTGTGGTCTGCAAAGGGGGAAGCTGATCTGCCAAAAGCAGAGTGAGAAGCAGACACCTTGACTATCCCAAGTGCCAGAGAGGGAAGTGGCAGCTTTGCCACCTGCTTTGATGGATGCAGAGGAATTTTTTCAAGTCATCTTAGAAGGCCACAAATTGTTGAGCAACAAGAAGGAATGCTGGCTGCAAAGTGAAGCTGGATAGAGTCCTGTAAGATGATTTCCAAGCTGTCCTTATCTACTGCTTTCTGCAGAGGGCAAGAGCACAGGTTTGGAGCAAGAGAGACCCAAACAGATTTCTGCTTAGCACAACAACAGAGGGAGATTTGCCAAGACACATCAGCTRAAAAGCTGGAGACAGGTCCCACAACCCAGGGGAACAACCTCAACCTGCCCATGGAAGCCCAGAGTGAGAAATAACAAGGACCAGGGTAAAGAAAAAAAATCTCTATGTGTTATATCCCATATTCTAGGACTGATATAAAATGTCTGGTAATTGTTGCTACCCACCCAAACCTGCCAGTGTGGGAGGCATTTCTCAGCTCTGCAGTGTCTCTGTGTGCACCCACTGTGGTCAATGGCTACTAAAGTCACAGCCCTGCAGGCCACTGCTCACCTCACCCAAAAGTAAATGTCTCTACAACATTTACTTTCGGGCTGGAAACTGTCCATTACTTTCCATTGACTTTAAAAAGAGACAAAGACAAGTGGCACAGACAATCTCCTATGCTGTAAATACCTAAAGTTAGGTGACATGAACCCAGCTCTGAGATACTGCAGCCTTTGTTTTAACAGAAATAAAGGGCTTTTTTAGTCTCTGCTGTGAGCTCCTCAAATGCAAACAGCAGCATCCACCTTCCAGATTCTCCAGATCACTTCTGTTCCTATAAGATATCTCTGATGCTACCACTATATTTTAGGGGCAATCCCACAATGCCAAAGCTAGATGGCCTGTGCCTTTTTGTAATTCTTCTACAATTAAAAGGATTCTRAACATTAAGTTTTAAAGCAGTAACACATGGCAACTTTCAAACATAACTCAGAGAAAGATGATTAAAGAAAAAGATTCAATTTTGTGCTAATTACAGAATTTTAGCAGCCCCCTGGGTCACAAATTATACCACATTGCCCTTGGAAAGGCTTTTCTGCTGTCCCTGCAGCTTGACTGTAGACTGTCCCTCTGCTTTTCTTTGGAGGAACGTGGTCTCTGCTTGCTCTGCATCTCTACACCCATCTGCTCTGGCCTGCACATTAAATTCCCCTTCAGATCATCAGSTGTGCTTTGCTCCATGTCCCCTCTGCCCCAGGACCCAGAACATGTAGAAAATGCMCTTCAGGCACCTTCCAGCATAGATATCAACCCATGATCAAACACAGCTCCATTCCCTTCCAAGATCTTGCCTTGCTTTTTTTTCCTGTAGGTTTCTTTTTTAACATAAAAGTCACTCTTAGTCACCAAGAGCTGCTGCCTTATGGGTGCCTTACCAGAAATCTCGAATAAAGCTCATTAACCTTTCTCTTATCTCRTTTCCTTAAACAGATATCTATCAGGAACAGCCCAAAACCATGGCTTTAATGGTTACTAATAACACCAGAATATGTCAGCTCAGTAAAAATAGACACTTGTTCTTCATTCAGCTCTCTTCACAAAGAGGTGGCTGCATGGCCTTGCTYGACAAAGGCAAAGCAATGCTGGCAGTTTATCAAAGCTGGACATTCCCAAGCCATGGCCAAACCTTTAAAAAGCAGGAAATTCACCCCTCAGGGGGCACTTCAAGCCCACACTGACTTACCAAATTGCCAATGTACAGCATGTGGTCAAACTCCTTGGTCATCTTGTAGTGCTCCAGGGCCATGAAGAGCGTGTTCAGCACAATGCAGAGGGTGATGGTGAGGTCAGTGAAYGGGTCCATTACCACAAACTTGACAAATTTCTTGATTAGAAGCCAAAGTGGGCAGCAATCCCAAATGAGGAATTTGACAGCAAAGTGGTTCCAGCAGGGAGGGCATTTCTGGTGCGATTCCTCAAGCTCTRAGCCACAAGCAGCAAAGGCACAGTCAATTCACGCTGAGTTATRTGACAAGAGAACACTTCAAATTGCTCACAGCACAGAGAAAGGCCCACAAATTACCCCCAACTTTTTTTCAAGGGTAAAAATATTGCTGTCCTAACAGGCTGGCAAATGACACACTTTGGGGTTTTAGCCAGTTGACCTGCACTTAGCAGACAGCGACCTGYTCTGAAAAGTAAAAACCTTTTAAAAGTGTCACAGGCAAAAAGTGAGAATCACACTAAATATGTGAAGTCTAGTATTATATATAGGCTTGGATTCTTACTCTGTTTTCTGTTTTGCCAAGTTCCAATGGATAAGAATACACTATCTTCACTGAACTTAGATTGGAATATATATTTTTGATCCCCTGGTCACATTTTCAAAGTATCTTAAGTAATACCTTTTAAAGCACATAAGAGATGAAAGACTTTAAATCCAATATTTAAAGCTGATTTAAGTACTTGAGAACCAGAGCATCACTGGTTGTCAACAGAGTTTTTTTCCTTGATTTGCAGTCCAAAAAGGCATTAAATATCTGATTTTTTTATGAAAGGCCCACAGATAAAATCTGGGAGCATATAAGCCGGTTTTAAAATGCTACTAAAAYTCAAATGTGCTTTTTAAAGGTGCTCTTAAAATATTGCCTGTAATACCACTTTTACACCCTCATTTTACCTTTGCACAAAAGAACTGAAATAGCTTCGTAAGTATAATTTGTGTTAAATGGTGAAAAAGAGAAAAGCCAAAAAAGACAGTTAATGGCTAAATGACAATGATCAGCAGAATTGCTTAATGCCTTCCTCTTCTGATTCCTTTATGGGCATGGAATGCTGTATTATGGTTTTAGTCTGTATAATTAGAAGCTGCACTGATAACARGAAAACTTCAGCCAAGGCTGTTATTTCAATCAGTTCATAAACAGCCTCCTCTCCCAAGGCAGGAAGCATTTGGGACAAGGGGAAATGGCCCCAAAGCTGTGCCAGGGGAGCTTCAGATTGGAGACTGGGAAAGAATTTCTTCACTGAAAGAGTGATTAAGCACAGATGGAGTCACCACCCCTGGAAGTGYTCAAAAGCTGAGTGGACATGGCACTTTGCAATTTGGGGGTATTCAGGCACAGGTTGGACTTGCTGATCTTGGAGAATTTTTCCTCAGATCCTCTGATTCKTTATCCACTTTTCTTCAAAGGACAACAGAACTGTGGTATCAGGTGTCTGCCATCAAGCTTTGAAAATACCATATGGTGTCCTACCTGCACAGGTTTTGCACACACATCTACATTGCCARATTGCTCCCAAGAAATGACTCTTTCCAGCCTCTGAAGAGAGGGTTTACAAGTAAACCCTAAAATTATTTGAGAACCATAGATTTCAATGCAAAAATCTTTCTTCTTTTTCTTTTCTTTTTTTTTTTAATTTTTTGAACCTTGCCTCTGAAAGCAATAAAGGGTTTGAGGCAGTCAATTCCTTAAGAATCCAATTTTCCTTGTAGATCTAGAACACATAGATCTATATCCTTACTCTTCACAACATAAACCCATTTAAGTCCAGGTTGTTGCTAAAAGGCTTGGTTTCACCCTTTTAGCCTCAGCCACGTTATTTCTCTGTTCTTTTGCCAGCTTTTGTGCTACTGGACCTTCTGGATGAGCTGGTCCTGCTTGTTGATCCAGCTGAAAACCAATCACACRAAGTGCAGGAACACAGCAAGGGAAGGAGAAGGGTGTGACTGTCCTCTTTTGGCAGTGATGTGGCATTAAAATGGTTTAAATCAATTAAAAATCTACACCCTATCCCAGTAAATATGATCTTTGGAAAACACAAGATATCTATTMTTTTTAATATCTGCAAAGAAAAAGTAAAATTAGCCTCTTTGTTTTCTGCTACTGTTAAAAAAATGATCAGAAAAACACATTGTGTTGGAAATGTTTTCTCTTATTTTTTAATTTAAAAAATAAATAGGTCTTTTTTTGTCTGCAAGGCTTTGCAATGTCTGGAAAAAACAGACATTTGTTGACTACCCAAGAGCTAAGAGCAAAAAACCAAATAGGTAAAGGGGAAGGGATTTCTGGTCTGGCTGTTACAGAGTTTGGCACAAATCTTACAGCCATGAATATGGTTAAATCCTGTGATGTATTTTATTCTGATCTGACACTCTTTGTTAATAAGTACTCAATTTTGGTGACTAATCAAAGTCTGGGAGTTAGGAAATCTTTAATAAGGATTTCTTCTACATAGAATCATAGAATAATGCAGGTTGGAAAAGACCTCTAAGATCACTGATTCCAGCTGTTATCCCCTTGACTGCCAAGTCCACCACTAAACCACATTCCTGAGTGCCATGTCCTCTGAGCTGTCCTAGCCTCTATTTCTGGATGGTCTCTATTTCTGTGGTATAAAGGAAGAGAAAAATACCATTAAATAAAGAAGAAGTCCAGAAGTCCAGGCCTTTTAGGCATTCTTAACACATTACAAGAAAGCAAATGAGTCACAAAGTTAATTGCTAAAAACCCCACAGAAAACAAAYAAAACCTTTGCAGAGTGCATTAAACACTGGAATACATCAAAGTGATTATTTCCCTATTAAGAACACAGCTCTTTATTTATTCAAACACAAATACATCTTCTGGCCACAATACTGCTGAATATAACCATGGGGAGGGTAAAAAACTGAGGAAGAGGAAGGGCTTTGTGGTTTCACACTGGGTGATGTCCAGTTCCCATCTTTAGGGCATCTCTTAGGTGAGTCCCCATCTSATCTCTGCAGAGAATTAGGCTGCAGGAGAATCCACAATTTCCCTTGCTACTGTGTTCTTGACTGACATTTTTCTGTGTTCTGTGGTGCTACCTCCTCTYCCATCTCTGTTTGCAGTGTAGGACACACGAGAAAGTTTAGGAAGCCCTTTCATGCCCCAAGTCAAAAGATTGGGAATGTGGGGGCCTTGCTCTGAGCTGTCCTGCTTGTTGATAAATTTGCAAAAGGAACATGGCAAAGTTCCTGCCCATGGAAACTCAGAGGAGGAAAATCCTCCTACACATTGTGAGAAGAGCAAATGGGAAAATTTGTTGAGAAATATTGGCATGGTTAAAGAGGTTCTTTGAGCACCCTCAAATTTTGTGGTGGGACTCAGACATGCACCACACTGCAGTGTCCCTGYTGTGAGAGACTTTTAGACTTTCCACCCCCACAATCTGGATGTTCTGCATGGAGCTGGTGACTGCAAGTGCCAGGCTTTCCATCAGCCCCAGAGAGATGAGATACCAGCACAGTCACCCAAAACCAGGCTGGTGCTCTGCTACCCTGCACTCCAGTGAGCCCTGTGCAACTCTAACACCATGACAGCACAAAATCTTAAATCTTACAGCTCCAATTCTGATTAGATGTCATTTTCTCCGGATTTTTTACAAGTCCATTGGTAAGGATTGTGTTGCCTCTATTATAGGGGTTGCAATAAATGTCCTTAGTGCTTTATTTCAAAACCACATCAGGGAATTTTGTGTCACGTTTTCCTGCCTTTTTTCACAGACRTGGCTTTGAGTTGGGGCAGTGAGGATGTCTCTTACCTTCCAGGGCACTGGTGATGATGCTGACAGCACTCACTGCCCTCTGCCTCTGAAAGGGCTCATCTGAGTGGTCCACTGAGGGTCGGTGGGGCATTAAAAGCTGCTTCTTGCTCGCCTCGTCCGMGGGGGAGGTCTGTTTAAAGGAACACACTGCATCAGCTCCGTAAAACCAAGGCAGATATTGGGTAGAAATTTCAGAACTGCTTAAGCATTAATTTTGTCATCTGAAGAGTCTAAAGCTCACTGACTTCTGACTTAAAGACATGCTGGTGGGGCACAGCTTTKGGAAATGGCACTTGGAGCAATTTTGGAAAATCTGTTCTGCCCTTCACCTCCATGTAAACTGTGGGTGAAAATAAAGGAACACTTATAATGCCAGAGGAACAGCAGTGCTGCTTTYCCATGCTCTTCACTTGTGAAAGAAGGTCTGCTTAATTACATTAATTAATCCATTATTTCTGAAATGTGTTAACTATTTAATTATACAGCTAGGAAAGGAAAAGGGCRTGGGTAACAGCTCCATTACAGACCTCTGATATCATACCAGGCAAACTGACTCCCCAACACATGTTTTCCCTTGTTCTGAAACACTGCCAAATCTCAGGAACATATTGTCATTGTGGTGATCTTTGGTGTTATGSATTCTGAAGCTCCATAATTAGGGGAGAGACTTAGCTTCTTTTTCTCAGGGAAAAATAAAAAACCTAACCCTTGTTCTCATGTTTCTCAAGAAAAAGCATTAAAAAAAAATCCCAAAGGAATCAAATACCAGAAAAACAGAACTCCCAAACTGTCTTTGTTTAATGTCTCATTTTAAATTAGTTTTATGCTTTTTGTAGCTTTGGGCTTCTGAAGTCAGACAGAAATACAGTATAGCTGAAGACACACACTGCATTAAACACTTTATATTGTCAGCTCACAGTAGCAAGATGTTAAGGCTTTTATTATTACAAGCTCCCACTTCATATAGAGAACAAATCCTTCTTTGTTGACTCCTCCAGATCCCACACAGGTGGAAAGAGAAGTAGTTGAGGTGCAAAAATCTGGGAAAGCCAGGTTCAAGGCCATTCTCTGTCACAGACCTCCTGGTTGAGACCCTCAGTTTCCCAAAATAAAAGTTTAAGAGCCCCTGCCCTGGTCTTCCAGCATCCAGGCTGTGGGGTCTGACACTGTGTAAAGACAGGTGTAGATAGATGGATCCTGATGGCTCCTGTGTTATAGCTCAAGGAAATGGGAAATGAGAAGAAATCCCTACAAAGATGAGAAGCTTTGGTTTGTTCAGATATCAGAGTAGATGCTTTCTCCATGGACAAATCAGCCATGGGAATTAGATTGAGCCTTCTGCATCTTCTCATCAYTTTTGGGTCTGAAATGGCCCTGACCAGCACCAGGGTGAAAACTGAGATGTGCCAAAAGCAGCAGCTCCACAGCTCTGCTGTTTGTTCCCAGGGACCCAGGATCCCTCCTCTTCACCATTTCTCTACAAAAAAAACGCTCTTCAAGAAAGGCAATTCCATGAGAAAAGCAAGGAAAAAAAGGTGCTGAAGCCCTACAAGTTGTCTTTCTGGACTGTGACCTCTTCAGGGCAGGGGACAGCCCCAGCAAAGGGCAAAGATGTTTGGCCACTGGTTGACAATGAAAATGATAACCAGGATGCTGGTCCCAGGTCACTTCAAGTACTGCAGTTAAAAATACCCATCACTGCAAGACCAGAGAAGAGTAAGGACTTTGAAAGTAAGCATTTAAAATATTAGCTGGGCCAGAAAGGCAGCAATGCTCCAAAATGGCCTTTCCCCCCCTAAAATGTCCTTTATAAAAACCAAAAACCTCAACTGAATCAGCTCATTGTCCATTGAGTTACTGACAAAGTCATCCCAAAAGGAAAGTTGTAATCAGAAACCCTTCAAAGAGAGCCCTTGTTTTTTGCACAGCAAGAAAACACTCTCTCCTTGACTTAGGAGGCAGGGAATACCAGGAATGGTKTTTCAGATGCATTAGTTTGCTTGATTTCCTTCACCTCAAAAAACATCCAATAAAAACCAATGAAACAGCAAATGTTTTATTAATGAAGAAGGCATCTACAAAATTGCATAATCATTCACAGCAGTTTGGAATACATAAGAAATACATGGTACCAAAAAAGAAATAGCTAGACAGGKTGAAGAAAAACAGGAGGGAGACAAATTTTTAGGTAAAATAAATTAAAGAAAAAAAAAAGGAAAAAAAAGGAAAAACAAAGAAAAATAGGAAAAAAACTCCAAACCACAAGTTTGCCTCTGTAAAATGAACCATAAGAAAACCTCAAATTTCAAATCTCTCTGGATTATTTCACTCTTTTTAAGCTCTAATATCTTCCCATCCATTCTGACCTAAAGCATAGTATGTACCAGTAACATGTCATCAGGCAACATCCCTCCCAAGAGTCCTTTATCTGAAAGCCACCTTTTACCCACAAGAGGCAGAAAGCCAAAGGAAAAACTTTCAGAAGTTCATTCTTCCTGTTTTTTGTAATTTATTGAACCACACCAAGCCCCTGTTCCCTGCCAGCCCTCTGGCACCAGGCACACAGCAGAGGTTCACCCCTAGAGCCAGGACACAGCGTGTGGCAGGCAATGCCACTGGGCAAAGATTTGCCAAGAGAGCAGTAAATCCATCCTGCAGYCACTTTGTCACTCACTGGGAAGAATTTTTCCAGGAAAGAAAGTTTCCATCCAGGTGAATTGCTGAAAATTATTAAAGCTGCTTAAGGAAGTCAATAAGCTTTTTGCCCTATGTAAAGAATAGATATGTGTGGGTTTGGGTTTATATCATTATTATTTATTTTAGARTAGATATAGCTGATAGTCACACAAGGAACTGGCAGCTTTTGCACTGTGAGACAGAAACARTTCCAGGAACTGGACAAGCAGGCAGCATAAATGCTGTTATCATCTCTGAGAGAACACACACAGGCACAGTTGCTCATTGTACTTATATTTCTATAGAAATTAGGCATAAAATAACAGCAGTCCCCACAGTTATGCAAGGAGTCTCCCTAGGATCCAGATGAGAAATCACAAAGGAGTTAAACACAGGCACCTCCAGCAGGACAAGATTATTTGTGTTGCCCCCTGATTGACTGGAAAAGTTCCTCCTTTGGATTAGCTAAATTCTATAGAGACAAATATACTATTCAGTAATTTACATGKAAATGAGGATGCAAAACAGAGATATTTTCTTCTCACTGCCTACAGTTTTGAACTATGTCAAAACGATTATGTGAAAATGGACTCAAACACAGCAGCACTTTTAAAGAGCATTTTTGGGAACTGGAACAGGTTTAATTTTCCTTGTACATTTCAAAATTTTTCAAGCAGAAAAAGAGGTGGGCAGGACTCACCACGAGCAATGGACCCAGTAAGGCACCAGCACAAATACTGAATGAAATTGGATGAGGCCACAATAGAGCACAGCATTAAAAAGAAACAACCTATTTTTGGGGAT
The DNA here is from genome assembly GCA_902810485.1 of Alauda arvensis. Lineage (NCBI taxonomy): Eukaryota > Metazoa > Chordata > Aves > Passeriformes > Alaudidae > Alauda > Alauda arvensis. Next base: position 1,176,903 of record CADDXX010000150.1, on the reverse strand, counting down.
GCTTGGTTGTTTAAAGAGATTCACCTTAAACTAAAGCAGTTTGAAATATTTGCCCCAGATCTGAGTGATTTACGCTTAGGATGTACAAAAGCAAAGTTTGAAATGAGCATAAACCAGAGCTGTGGTGACAGCTCTGTGTGACAGCATCAGAGGGCTGGGTAGCTTTCATCCACATAACTCACTGGCAGATTTTTGGATGACTTATTCTGTTGACCTTTATTTCTGAACATGGAAACTGCTAACACTTTCCCTTTTCACCAGTCCTGTGGCAAAGCAAGAAGTGAAAGAGAGAAATTTTACCTCAGGGTGGTTTTAGGATCAACATGAAAACCTCAAACCAATGTGGTCAGCAAAAGCCTTTTATGCTTAGCTGAAACAAAAAGCAAGGTCTTTTTTGTGTGTGTGTGTGTTTGTTTGTTTGTTTTTTAATATCACAAAAAATAATATAATCTAAAGATAAATTTCTAMATCTTTATTTCAGTGCCTTGATAAACACTCTCTAGGGCTCACTCTCCAGGTGCTTTCCCTCCTGCCAATCTAGCAATGCTCAGCATTTCAAGTTTCCTAGAGGACAAAGCATAAGTGTGACCAAGAGGAAATCCAGGAAAGGTTATGTGTGCAAGAGGGYGTCCCCAGGTTACTCCAGCCTCGTTGCCCATCCCAAAACCACGTCACAGCCCTGCTCCTGGACTGATGGGAAGCTCTGGCGAGGAGGTGGCCCAGGGAGAGCAGAGCAGTGGGGATCACCAACTAACAACCAGTGCCTACTTGGAAACCACCACTCCTTCAGTCCTGCATCCATTTCTCTTCCAACCTCTGGAATAACTGAAAACTCAGGTTAAATTAAAAAAATCTTGTGATTTCCCTGAACTGATACAGGAAAAGCTCCAGTTGGATTTAGGAGGCAAGAARGGATGGTGTTTTGTGTTTCCTTAACCCTCCAGAAGTTCTTGACAGCCACAGGTGAGATCTCACTCAGCCTCATCAGAATCCATGGATAATTTGAGCTCTAGGTAAGAGCTCATCAACTAAATCAAATTCTGCTCAAGMATATCAATACCTTGTGAAGAGAGGTGTTATTTCAACATCTTAACTAAGAAACACCAACACACAACAGAGCAATGCAAAGCCACAAATAAATAGTGCAGGAAGGTGCAGAACCTTTAGGTTGTAATGTGCCCTGAAGTTACTTAGAGAATACACAGACTTTCTCTACATAAGACAAAAGCCAAAATCTCACCTTTCAATCAGCAGGAGCGTAAAAATGTATCATTTTTCAAAACTCTCAGTTTCAGGTCAAGACAAAGACAAATACAACTTCTAGTATAGTCACCAGGTCCTGCTTCTGTCTTATTTACACTGGGGTAAGTAAAATCAGCAGCTGCACCACTTGAAGAAAGCTGGTGGGAAAACAGCACAGTCCTGACTGAGTCCTCTACATTTCCAGATGAGTGACCAGGACTTGCCATGGGTTTCCTGGGACAAGCTCCCTGCACCCCTCAGATTTGACCACCTGCTGCTCCTCCCCTCCAGGTGATGACTGCTGGACCCAGACTGGATTTTGTGAAGGGTATTCACAGACCACACTTTCATATTGCACTACTTTGCTCTTCCTGTCACCTCTGCAGGCTCTCTGGCTGGAACCCTCACTGCAGTGAACCCTCACAATGCTGCCCCTGCTCCTTGTGGGAACTCTCTTGTGGCACGGGGGCACCCATGGGTGCAGCAAAGTGTGCAGGGATGCACAGGCTCCCTGCAGAGGGTAGGATGTCCTCCTCCTGCTCAGGCTGKGCACTGAAGCCCCTGGGGACCTTGAGGACTACTTTGATGCAGATGAGTTCATGGGCTCTAGCACCATTCATTGAGACAACCTAAAATCCTCTCTTTTCCCTCAGCTGTATTTAGRAATTAGGGAGAGGAGATGGACAGTGCAAACACACTTGGTTTCTCATGGAAACCCACTCACCCATTCGTGCCAAGCAGCCAAGGCCATCTGCAGAGCATTTGGAACTGGCTTTTTTATCTTACATGCTTTTGTGCAGCCAAGTGCCAGGATGTCACTGCTCTGAGTCACCAGCCTGAACAGTGCAGCCACTTCTCYCTTGGGAGAGGGCAGCTGAACTGCAGGGATGGTTTCATGTCAGCTCAGCTGCCACCTGCAGCCTTTCCTGTGGGCAAATGTCCCTAGGCTGGGACAGGGGGTAGCAGTTGCTGTGACACAAAGGCATGGAAGTTTTCATTGTGGTCCCAACCCAAGCACTTTGCCTGGAGTAAATTGTTCAGGGTGAATATTGCTAAAGCTGATCAGGCTAAAATGCTCAAAAGTGGATAGTGACTGTTTGTGCTTTCCTGGAGAAACCTGGAATCATTTTGTGACAACTACAGGCTAAGTCACTGTTTGTGACTGAAGGGCTACAGGTTGAAAATGCAAAACCAGAAATGGTCAGATCTGGTTTCATCTTTGCTCTGTCTTTTAAATCAGAAGTGGTCCTCCAAGCTTTCCCTTAAACAGAATTCCGTGATCTCCCCACTTAGTAGCAGTCTGTGTTATGTTCATCTGATACTACTCAGCACCATGGAGTGACATAAAAAAGTGCATCTTCAAAAATCTAATGCTGCAAATGGTGGGGTTTTTCAGCTCCATCTACCCAGGTGTTCCATTTGCATGAGGAAAGCCACAGTTACACCTCAGGAAGCTGCAAGCCAGGGCTTAAGCCATGATACAGCAATGCATTTTCATGGACTGGCCCTTCATTTCTTGCTCATGAAAGATACAACAGATAGCCCAAGTGRGTCCTTTTCCACCATGGGCTCACACTTGTTCAAAATAAATAACAGCAGCAGGGTCAGTGGGGTTAATRAGGTAACTGCAACACCTTTCTTCAACCTTCCCCAAACATATCAAGAGATCATAAAAAGAAACCAGAGCTACTAACAAAGAGAAAAAAAATCTCCTACAAATTTTAACATGARAAAGGTGAAAATCATCAAATCCAAAGCCAAGAAACATGCTGATTTATCTGCAGGCACGCTGAGGGGTCAGATTTGCCATTTCCTCCTGCCTGAGCCACAGCTGAGGCTGCACGTTTGTGCCCGGCGCTCACGACTCCTGCAGCGAATACATCTGTACAGCAACGGGCCCCTTGCCAATTAGCTTTTAACTCCAGCTCACATTTTCTGGATAGATTAGATACCAAACCTGTTTTGCAGAAGACACAACATCCTTCACATTGCATCACTGTTTGAGCATCTGTTACTATAGTGCCTGGGTGTTATTTCCTAGACGGCCAGGGAAGCGCCAAGTGAGCTCACCCACCCCAGCCATTCAATTTTCAACATCCATTTTTTTCAAAAGGCAGGAAGCAGACAAATGAAAATAAATGCCAGCAGAGCTCAGAGCCTCCCTGTCACCTCAGGACCCAATCCTGTAAAATACTGATATTTTCTGTGAAAGGTTGAGTGCTCTTGTGCTTTACTAAGCTTTTTCTGACAGCTGGGACAGCCTCAGCAGCCTGCAGAGCTGCTTCCCTTACAGAGAAAAAGGGGACATCCTCTACTCATCTGCTGAGGTCTTATGAGGTCTTACAACTTTTGGTTCAGATATTTTTTTGATCAGATGCTCAAATTTTCTTCCTGTTACTCAGCTGTTTACAGAATTGTCTCGGGATTGGCCACCCTTGTCCACAGAGAGTAAAAGTGGGATTACCAAAGTCCTAAATGGAGGAAGAYGTGAACATCCTTAAAAGCAGCAACAATCTCAAAACTGTCAACAAAACAGATAATTCTCACACCAAGCAGTTTCCCACATGCAGCACRGCCCCTTCACTCATGGGTGGTGTGAGAGTCTATTTGCAGCACTACAGGGAATGCCCAGATAGGTGAGGAAAAAAATTCAGCCCAAACCCTGAAAGGAATGAAGCTGCTTGGCTCTAGAGAAAAAAAAACACTCCTTCTCAATCTACTGATAATCTGACACCAGAGCTGGGATCCATCTCACTCACCTTTCTCTTTAGGAGATACCTTGGCTAATWCATGTTGTAATCACATTTGCTTTTTTCCCCCCTACCAACGTAACCTGGTTTTGGCACCTTGTTACTCTGAGTGGGCTTTATCTCATGTCACTTAAGACTTGTGTTTAAAGTGAACACAAAGAGGCACTTCYAAGGAGGGAGATTATTCTGATCCATTTTTGATCCCTAAAATTCAATAAATCCTGCCCACACTGACTGTAGTAGTGATCCCCATTATTTCACAGACTGCTGAGAGTGATGAGCTCCAATGCAGATTGTCTACATAAAAAAAGATAAATTCCCAAACTAGCAACCTGTCCAGATTGCCCTGCCTGTGTRGCAGCTATTTACAAAATAGCTCTGCAACAAAGATGCTGGCAATCTGCAAAAGGGCTGAAATCTGTTGATCATCTGCTCATATTTCCTGGGTGTTACTTGAACCGGATGCTAAACCCTTTTGGGAACTACCTTTGGACTTGAGGAACAGCCCTCCTCAAGTAGTCCAAGAGAAGACCAGAGGCCAGATGCAAACAGAGACCAAACAGCAAGAGAAAACACAGTCTCAAGATGGCAAGACTCACTCAATCATTTAAAACCCATAATTCTCTATCCACCAGACAATGTCAGGTAATCAAAAGTCAAAAGAAATCAAGTTTAAAAATGTTCCTTCAAGAAAAGAAAGTCTGTGTCAAACTCAAGATTTAGKTATTTGCCTCCTGACAGCTCTGAAGAGAAAGTCTCACCAGAAGGCACGAACCTCCCTGATGAGGAACTAGGCACACATTTCCCTCTGAATTAACTCATTGTGTCTTCCCACCCTGCCTGGAATGGTGGGTCTGGGTTTCTCACTGCAGACTCCACACGGTGTAAATAAACCACAGCAATCTCCAACAACATTCAGAAGGAAACGAGAGTGCGAATCACATACRAAAGTTATAAAGTACTCACCAGGTCGCCTGTCCCAGGCTTTTCCATAATAACTGGGGGGAGCAGTAACCCTGCAGGAGAAGTAGGGTCTGGGTTGAGTGCCCCGGTGCCTCCTCCTATCAGGGAAACCACACCATTGCAATCCACTGAGCTGTTCCTTTTGCCCGTCTGGGTGTAGTTGGGAGTGGTGGGGTGAGAACTATGGCTCACTTGACTCTGCACGCTCGGACGCCTCCCAGATCTTGGAATTAAGAGAGAGCCCCGGTGGCTTTCATTTTCCCCAGCGATGCTGATCTCATCATCGGCAAAATCTGTCTCGGAGCAAGCGTCTCTGCCACGGAGTCGGAAACTGAAAACGCTCCCGTGGCTGGTTCTGCGCTTCACCAAGTTTGCACTGGGACCATAACTAATGCCAAGGAGAGTCTGGAAACCCCCAGGAAGGAAAAAGGGGAAAGAGAAACAACATTTTGCAACACGTTTTTCAGGAGCGAGGAAGTTCTGGGGGAGAGCATTGAGTTCTGTTTTAAACCAAGCGCTTCGGAGAAAGAGAGACTTAATTAGAGGTATTTCAGACTCCTCAAAGTTAAGAGGTTGGACAGTCATTCCTAGCCCTCAGGTATTTGTCTGACACTTGACAATTAAAGATGTGCTGAAATAGGAAGGGTCAAGGTGGCATTCAGCTCACAGTTGTGWTACTTCCTTTGCTTCTACTCCCCCCCTCCACGGGACAAGTGCCAGAGGACCTGGGGAGGCAGCACAAGGAGTGGAAGACAGGAGCAGGGAAAGGGATCCAGCTCCAATCTACTGCATTATCACACACCTTCRTAACAGCTAGGGAAGGAACAGTGCAGTGGGAGAAGAATAGATAAAGAAATAGGGCAGGAAATGAACTGCAGGGAAAATGAGAAGAAGAGGGAAGAAGAAGAAGCAGAATACGACGGAAGAAGGTGATAAAAGAAAAAGAAAGGAAAAAYWAAAAAAAACAAACCAAGAGCAAGAAGAGGGATATGGTTTATTAGTTTGTAAAATGATTATCTCAGTGCACATGGCTGCTTAAGGGCTAGGTAACCTCAGTACACAGCAGTCTCCCTCACTCAAATATCAGCCTTGATGATCCACTCTGACGTCAGTTAGTGAGACTGCAATTCTGCCAGAGCATCAGCACGATGTAGCCAAGGACTAAACACACCTAAAATCCGGCAGAGTAAAAAGGATCTTCCGAAAACCCGTAAGGAATTCAACTCTATCCCTTTCTCTTCTCTCTAAAGAGGAAATTACTGGAGTAAGAGCATTTAGGCAGAACATATTTTTGAATTTATGCCTGCACGGAATTTCCGGCTTCTTCAGAGAAAAGTGAGCCAAGTATCTACGAAGAGAGGTCAGATTGCCACAGCACCCACAAACCAGACAAGTCAAATGAAGCCTGAKTTCATTCTGTGCTGTAGCTCACACCACTGAGTTACGTAATGATGCTATTTAGTGACACTGGTACATGGAGGAGCACAAAACCCAGGCTCTTTCTAACTAAAAACAACCCGTTTGGACTGCTACCAAATTTCAGCTGGTCAAAAAATCCATGCCTGGCTTTCCATGGCACAGTCATTGAGACTGATTTCTGATGGCAACACACTTCCAGCTGCTCAGATAGCATCTGAATGATGACTCAGCCTTATTCCCTCCAACCATGCCAGACACAGCCTTGCAGAGAAGATTTACTATAAGCTTTGAAATGTGTCTCTCATGCTTCTCATGCATATGACATCCAGGGGGCAAAAAAGTGAAAACAAGGAATATTAATCTGAGAAATAAACTGGAAATGGTGCTTCTGGCACGTGGTGTCCTGAAACCCATCCAGAAYGAAGCCAAAGAGCAATTCTGGGTTTAGAAAAGGTGCAATTTGTTACGCCACCCTCTCGACCAATGAGGCAACAACAGAAACTATTGGATTAAAAAATGCATGTCATCTRCAGAAATCCAGCTCTGGGTAAATTTTGTGAGCTGGGGAGTCATTAATTGGTCACATTTACTTACACCACTTACATGTTTTCTATGAGCTTTTTATGGCTGCCAAGTATCCCTAAATTCACTGACAACAAAATAGAAAAGGTTTTAGCCCATTACATGGCTATTCAAAACAACAMAACAAACTGATTTAAACTTTGCCCTCAGTTAAACAAAGACAAAATATCTGGAGCTATTTATGATCCCTTGATACATACAGCATGGGCAGATTCATATTCATGCATGTCAGGAACATTTCCATAAAACCTTATTTAATAACACTGTCACTCTGTTTTTCTTTCTGGCAATAGAAAGTAGAAACAAGTGCCACAAASTTTTGACTTGGAGGCAACTAGCAAAATAATATAAAAATGTTAATAATGTCTTTGTATAATATTTAAAAAGCCCTCAGAGACAAGTTTCCTCCTTTTCTCCTCCTCTCTTTTATTTTTAAGCTTTGTAGGTTTCCACTAAGATTATTTTTTTTATCTCTAGTAGGGATAGGATAGATATAATCAGATGAATGAAAGAAAATAAACCAGGCTGAGGGTAATCTTGAAGCAAAAAAATGAAATAAAAAAGGAAAAAAATAGGTTTGTAAAAATGTTTAATGGGCATTTTAAATTCATTTTAAARATAAAGTGATAATATGTTTCCTTCCACTGTTCTAGCACAGACTGTATGCTGTACCTACTGTTTTAATGTCAGTTATGATATTAAATAACTGTTTTTTCTGAAAGTTTCAGTTTTAATTTCCTTGTTCAGAGCCTGGCCTGTCCAGGAAAGTACAGTGTGGAACAAGTGATGTTTCAGACCATGGCTTACCATCCTCCTTTGACCATCATCGTAGTCACACTTGGGATTCCTTTGGTCTTCCCCATACTCCTCTGCCCCCAAAGATTTCTTTTTCTTTCTCTTATTCCTTCTTTCTTTCGCACTTTTAGGTGACAGTTCCAAAGAGCTGAGTGACATTGAATCCATTCCTTTAGTGGCTAGTGCCTAAATCAGAAGGTTGCAGAAGGTACAAATGTTGTTATTTCAGGATTTCACAGAAAACTACTTTTGCTCAGAAATTGCTTTTCATTTTAAATTTTAAAGTTGTATAGAGAGATATTAAAATTTCAGGCAATAAGTAATCATAAAACTTGGGAATGGCTGCATAAAAGGATGGTTTTTATTTGGAGTTCCCACACAAGACTGTTTGACATATCTTAAAGGAACAGCCTGTGTGYACACGCTGTGCACGCATCTCTGGACTAACACTTCTGGTGCCAGGCAAAGRAAAACCTCAGATGTAAGTCCCACTGGATTTCAGCCCCTTGAAGGGCTGGACAGGAGGGCAGCCCAGCTGGCTGCTGGGATTTTCCCTCTCCTGCCACAGAGGGATGCYAGGAACAGCAGGCAGCTCAGCTGGCACGTTGCTGTAAACACTTATCCCGAGCAGCAGCGCAGGCAGCTGCCATCAGAGATGCAAAGSAAGAACCACGGGCTTAACTGGAGATAAGGTGGCCTTAGCTGTGCTGTGTGCTCCCATGCTGTGCTGCTTATCTGCTGGGATCACTGCAGGAGCAGGCTGATAACGCAGCAGCTGCTGGGAGCCCAATTCCAAAGCCTGAGCACTCAAAGCCACAGCCCTGRGAGCAAAGGAGCAGCCTGGAGGGAKGATCGATCCTGGGAYCCCGTCCCCAGCACAGGCAGGAGGAGTGAGGGGACTCAGGGCACAAGGATCAGGTCTGGAGGTGCTGGAGAATCAGTGGTGGCCACATCAGTGGCCTGGAGACCAACCCAATGCAGAGCCCCCAGCTGAAACACCTCAAGAGAGTGAATTGTCAAAAAAAAAAGCCTCTCCCGGTTCCCCAGAACAGGAGAAACAGACGAATCCTCARTGCTATTGTCTGTAAGCCACTAGAATCAAACAGGCAATCATCTCTCCACTGCAAAATACTCCCTTCCTCCCACAGGCATCAGTCCAAGGAAAGTGAAGGCACTTAACAGCCGTGTAAAGAATCAATCATGTATTTCAAGGAGTAGCAGTAGCTCTATTACTCTGAGAGCACAACAAAACTTAATTCCTGTGGGAAATATCTTTCATAAGCAAGCTGCTTAGAGCAGAGAGGAGGAGTGCTCAGACACTGGTCTAGGTTGTTTTGGTTGCTTTGGTTTAGGTTTTATTTTTTTTGAGTCAATTGATTTAATTGCTATGCTGAAGTGCCTTCTCTTCATAAAGATTCAGCAAGTCTTTTGGTGTTAAGCTCAGATTTAGGAATATGTTAGACCAATTGTATAAATTGACTGATAGTCCCCAAGMAAGTCTATCAATTATATTTCTGCTCCCTTTATACTGCACATTATAAAAGCTGGACTGAACAGTTTTGGTTTTCCTTTTTGATTGCTGTCATATTTTGTTGATCTAGAAAACATTGCAGGTTGTGCTACTAAGCATGCTGTACTCATACTGCAAAATAAACTAATTTTCAGTTTCCTAGCATTTTCTTACCTATTGCTTGGATTGTTTCTGTGCTCAATACTTCTCTCAGATATTGAAAAAGGATTTGGACTGACTTATTCCTCAAGGCATGGGGAATCACAGAATTACAGTACAGCTTGTGTTGGAAGGGAGCTTAGAGCTCATCCAACCCCGCTGCCATGGGCAGGGACACCTTACCAGTTTGCTCAGTGCTCCATTCAGCCTGGGCTCAAGGATGTCCCCATGTCCTGCCTATCTACCCTTTGTGTTTGGATTCCTGTGGCTGGACCATGTCCTGTTCCTCAGGCACCAACCCACTGCAACAACTCCAGGGGCAGGAAAGGTGTGTGGGGCCAGGCTCACCTGGCAAGGACATGTGATGGCTGAAGGATGGGAGGAAAKCTTAGGTCACAGGAGGCCTGATATGAGGATTATGCAAAAGAGAGCTCGTGAGGGAAGAACTTAGTGGTACAGTGAGAAAGTCAAAACCAAGATCTTGATCAAGGTYTGGAGAACCAGATTAAAACTGAGTAGCTCTGAGTGGGGCAAGATATCTCAGCAGGACATCTGAAAGCTCCATGGTGCAGTCACCCAATTCCCTTTCCCAAACCTCTTCTTCAAATGACAACTTTGAGATGCCAGGAGTTGATTTGCAGAATTRCTGAACTTCATTAGTGAACACCACGGACCCAAATTTCCTTCATCACGGACTCCTGAATTTCCTTCCCATAGACCTAGGACACTACTCCAGCAGTGTTGCAAATACAAAGGAGCATTTTTGAAGCMCATGCAGTCTGAGCAGTGGCAAGAGGCACTGAAAAACCTCAGAGGATATTAGTCACTTCCTCTTCCAAGCAGGCTTTGACTGCCTGAGCCTGGAAGTCTGCTCGAGCTGSCCTAAGGCAACAGAACAAATGATGAGAAAGCAAAGAGCTGCTCTCGAGTCATGTCCTGSCCACCCTTTGCACTGAACAGGGCACAGGGAAGATGAGAAATGGTTGGCTGAAGAAAGGACTTTATTATTAAGCATACAGACAAATGGGAAAAATTCAGGTTTTCAGGGGCAACTTTCTTTTTTGACACATTATGCTTTCCGGGCTTAATGTTCCTTTTTTTGTGTACACACAGGTTTAATTGAAATCAAAGCCTTCAAAATGAAATTCTTAAATATCTTTAATTATAGCTGGGGCTAGAGTTGACTGTTATTAGGCAGAGCTCAGCTGGAGTCAATACATATGAAAATTTGTATACAATAGGTAGGAGTTGGAGCTCAGTTTGTTCCCTTAGGTTATGGCACAGTTACTCTGCTCAAAGTGGCTGTATATGGACTAAATTGCATTTACCTATTACTTAAACTATCAAAGAGGATCTTTAAAAGGACTTAAATGATTCATAAGCCACTACTAGCACTTTGTCAAGAGTGAATTGCATTTTCTATTTTCTTTCCAAGGATTTAAATGGGCTTTGGATTAGGCCCTGAAGCCATATGTACCCAAAAGAAAATTATGTATATTAGTTTATATTGTGTTTCAAGGATTTATTTCTCTGAACTACAGAGCTACGTGTTATTTCAGACTAATTTTCTTATTGTCTTCTTGTTGACAGCACCTAAAATGTTCTCTTCTGCTGTTTAATAAAAGCTTTCTACCCCACACAAACCACATGCAAATTAAATACTGTAATTAAGGCTATAAGGCTACATCCACCCTTTGCTCTCCCTGTTTTTTTTTTTTAATTTATGACATAACATTAAATCCATACCCTTTGCATAATTTTCAGGTCTTAACCTCAAGGTCTGCCTGTTTGCTTTTCCAGGAATGAAGCTGTTTGTGTTTCAGAGAGGTCAATCTACACCTTTACCTTCATTATGAAACAACTGGATATTTACAGCAGGTTGAGCAAGACAGTGAGGAAATTATTGTGTGCTAAAGGGGTGGTGGAAGGAGGTTCAGCTGGGGCTCTGGCTGAGCTACCAAAACAGCTGGGTTGTGCTCAAATGCAGATGCAATTTTACCATCATTAAAACATCTCACATGCCAAACTATATTAATTTTCTCTGCTGGCATATGTGGCATGGTTCATCCAGTACAGTTCTGGATATATAAACCCCAAACAGCCCCACTCCTAACAGGGAGAACTAGAATTTTTCTTTCACATAAAAAAACCCAAAAATTGCAATGACTTTGTCCAGCACAATAAACATTAAATTGCTTTCAAGCAAACTCTCACTTTGGTTATCACACAAATGTAAAATAAAGAAGGGACGTGAACCCCAAGGTAACATTGGTTCAAGTCACCCAAGGCTCATCATGTCACACAGCTCACTGACCTCCTGCTCTTTCTTCAACATCTCCATGGCTTCCCGAAACTTTCTTTCCTTCTCCTCAGTTTCAGCAATAGTGGCTTGGTTCTGCTCCTCRTAGGCCATGGCCACGACAGCCAGAATSAGGTTGATCAGGTAAAACGAGCCCAGGAAGATGACCAGCATGAAAAAAAGCATGTAGATCTTCCCAGCAGATCTGAGAGTCTGYAAGTGCAAAAGTAAAATTAACGCTGCTTTGCAGTGTTTTTAAAGAGAAAAAAAATATTAAAGAAGGGGTTTCTTTTAAAATTAGATTTATAATATAATTGAATCCAGCCTYTGTTAATAGTTCAAACAGAAAGCCTTTGATGAGAAATGACAACCACATACAAGGAAATAATCTCCTCACCAATAAATTTTTACACCTTAATCAAAAATTGTGTGCCTTGCAGTGAATTAATTTCTAAAAGAATAATGCTTTCATTGCTCTCATCCTTTACCAAATATCTCTGCTGGTTTTCTTTTAGATTAAGTTGCAGTGAAAAATTCCCCCACAGTTCAATCTGGCTTTGTCTAGTGCGTAGAAACCATCCAAGTGGGATTCATGCTGGATCCCTTCAGATGTCTACAATCCARGTCCTTTTTCAGGGAGAAAAATACATGTTTAGGGTGCAACTCAACCMAATATCATGGAGACATCTGTGTCAGGATGAGAAGAACCAAACCTTGGGCTCTGTTGAATGCACCCCCCTGGTTCTTCACCAGATTTATTGGCATAACTGGAATTTAGGGGGACAGCTTATGTGTAAGAGATATGTCCCATGCCCAGTGAGTTGATACTTCTGACAGAAAATACTGTGTGATAGTATAAGGTCAAATGATAAAATGGAGTGATGTTCATCCTCATTTGCTGTGACAGTTTCTGTCTTCCAGAGTTGTACACGTAGCTCTGTGTCAAGTAAGGCAATACAGATGTTTAGAGAATCTTCAGTTTTGTTGTTTTACATCTTCCTGAAGTGAAATTGCATAACTGGCTGTATGTGAAGGTGAAATCCCCCAAATCTTCAGTGATATCCTCAGTACCTTTAGAGTAGTTCTGTCAATGCTATCCCCTGATTTCCATATGATCACATTCCAGTTTTGGCAGGTTTGAGATCAAGCAACAAATCATCAGTGGCTTCACGGACAGAGAATGTAATTCAGTATCAAAGTGGCAGATGCAGCTCTCTGGGGTTTGCACACATTTCATGCTGAAATGAGCATTTACTCAGAGACCACCTTGCATGTGACCGTGAGTTGAGTCTGGATCTGTTTGTGCCTCTGTCTGTCAGGCGTCCATGATGAAGAGCTTGCAGCAGGAAGAACTGAAATGTATCATGCTGTCTTGCCGTTTTCTGAATTTGTGTTCATCACCATGCCTTGCAAAACCAGGTACGTCAAGAACACAGGTGCTTCTCTGGCCTTTTCTTGAGCTTGACTCAAAATATTGACTCGTGTCACACCATCCACCAAAAAACCACCAAGTGGTGATGTGGAGATCTTCCTGAAGTGGTGAACTTTGTTTAGACTCAGGTGAATGTGTGTCTTTCTTTCATTACCACTTTTTCTCAATTTCCCCAAACACCCAGCCTAATGTCTTTGGACATCATCACTCTTAAGAAAATAAATTAATTATTAGAACTGATTGTCCTTCTCCAGAACATCTGATCATCCTTCCCTAGAACACACACAAAGCACAGTTTACCTAAYAACCAGCAATTCTTTCTTGTCTTTAACTGTTGTATATGCAACCATAACAAGATGATGTCTTTATTTATATTTTTTAACAGTAATGTAACAACCCCATACCTGTTGGTAAAGACGTTCCCAGTAATCTTGAGTCATGAGACGGAACAAGGAGAGAAAGGCCCAGCCAAAAGTATCAAAGCTTGTGTAACCATGGTCAGGATTTTCCCCAGCCTTCAGACATATGTATCCCTCAGGGCACGTGCTGCAAAAACATCAAATACAATCTGTGAGATGCATCTTAGATGGCTCCAGCAGGGAGAAACTGATTTCCAGGGACACACATCCAATGCTCTTGGTCAAGAGCACAGGGCATCCGTGGTAAATTCCTTCACTGTGTGAAAGCACAGSAAACAGGTGATGCTACTTCACAGGATCAAAGGTCTTTGCAATCTTATTTTTTCYTCGAAAGGATAAACAGGGAAATAATAATGATAGCATGAGATGCAATAGCAAATAATCACCTTGCATTTAACATCTTTTGAATAGACTGGAATTAGGTGCTTAAATATGATTTCTCTTGGCACTTATTCCTAATTAAGRATCAAAAACCTGGTGTTTACAGTTGCAGATAACACTGTGCTGGTGAACCTGCTCTTTTGGTTACACAGCCTGGACACCAGCAGCCTGTGCTATCAGAGCACCTTCCTGATTGCTTCCTTTGCCTGACCTCACTCACCCCCACAAGGATTAAATCTTTAATCTAAGAAACCCAGCCCTTTGTTCCACTCACCGCCACAGTCTGGGGTCATGACATTCTTTCTATTTCTGCCAGGAAAAAGCTTTCCTTGTGTGTCTTGTAGATTACAGTATTAAATGGCATGCAGGCAGCATGAATTTCGCTGTCTCTCATTAACCTTTGAGGCTCTTTACAAGTAATTTTGTAGCCCCATATGCCAGAAGAGATAAAAAARTGCTCTCAGTGGTACCGTGTAAGCACTGAGCTGCATCATCAAGTGAAASACAAGGTGGAAGAGATCCTGGGTCRAGGTGCCATCCTCTCTCTCAGAACAGATTAATCAAAAAACCTGTGGCTCTTGCACATCAGAAGCCACTCTCCAAAAATAAGGTATGACCCATCAGAGATCGAAGGCATTGAAATATGCAAAGGCTTTTTTCTGCATGTATCCTAGGAAGAGAATACAAGATAAAGTGCCCTGGAGCCTTATGGTGTTTGGGAATTCTTGAGGTGAGAACCTAAAGAATTCTGGAGGAGCAGATCTCAGCAGAATGTGCAGTTATACCAGCTCTCCCTAATCCTTCAGATAGAGATGGACCTGGTACAGTTCCCTGCAAATTCCAGCTGCCACAACTGGGGATGGTTGGAACATGTGGGATTTTGGACATGTCACTGGTCACGTAGATTACATAGCTTTAAGCTTAATTTTCTCCCAGAAAAAAAAAAAAATCCTAGAGTTTCTCAACCACTGCTCTTTTTTCACCAAAGCAGAATATTGCCAGAAATTGAAATGCAAAGCAGAAATACAAATAAAGCAAACGAATCTATAAAATGCCAGACAAATATAAAAAATTGACTCCTGAAAAAGCAGTGTGTCTCAGTGTGAAAACCAGCGCTCTTTTCTTTAAAAACTGTAATTTTTATCCAGATATCAAATAAATTTTACAGCACAGGATAGCAACCTGCATTGCATGTCAAAATGAGAATATGCATTTATACAAATCTATGGTGTCTGCCACCACCATTAGACATTCAACAGCACTTTTAGAATCTTAATTTAATATCAGTAGTGAATCACAAATTTTAAAGTAAGYCTGCTTTGAACACTGATAAAAGGAGTGCTGAAGCATTGCAAAATGTGTGCAGATCCTTGTTTACAGTAGTTTTCAGAAAAAGCAATAAAAAGTGAACAGCTGATGTTTAGTGAATTAAATGTTACACACAAGTGGGGGTATAATAAGTGATTCTGTCACCTTAGGTAAAGCCAAGTTAGCTTATACCAGTTGAGAATTCAGATAATAACAATTATAGCTCACAAAGAAAGAAAAAAAATCACTCCTAATTTTTTCCCTGCCAGTCTAGAAACGCCTCCTTCTAGATCTTTCTTACTTTGACTACCTTTTTTTTTCCTAATAAGAGCCACATTTCAATAAACAATACAGTAACATTACYGAGTTAAAAGATAATAGAATGCAGAAATCTTGAATATTTTTCCCCCTAAACTATGCAAATGTACATGGAATGTCTCCTGTATACCCATGTCCTTTTCTGAGGCAGAGTTTTTGACTRAACCTCCTCTCTCCCAAAGGCAGCATCTGCTGTCACTCTGCTGTAGAGAAGTGAGATTGCTGCTGCTGCAAGGAGCCCTCAGTGCCTGTGATGTGCCACTCAGCTCTGAGAAATGGATTCTCCACACTCCTGAGGAGGAAATTCCCTTTGCTGGCTCTAAGACATYGTGTCAACATGGGACAGGAACATTCCTGTAAGGCTGATTATTTCAGCCATGAGAAAATGACTGCRCTCACACACTGGGCTTGGCTGGAAACTTCATGGCCACGTCCAGAGGTGCAGAGTCCTTTCCTTAAGCTCTCACTAAAGAGAAATCCCAAGTGTCTCCATTGATCTGGTCTCACTGTTCTTATTTTAACATTATTACCAATGGCTAAAACAACCCAGTGCAGCTGAGAGAAGCTTTGCTGCTGGTTACTTTGATGGTGGACTTCAGCCTAGGCAGGGCAGTCACTTGGAAACTGGGCTTCTTCTAGAATAAATTGCCTAAAATGTTAGGCAAAATGGAAATCTTGCCATTAATATGAATTATTGAGAAGGGTGAGATTTTCCTCTGAATCTCAATTAGTAGAGAGAATTTCCTCTTAATCTCTTCACCCTTTTGAACAAGAGCCTGGGAGAAAGGGGATATTAGGAGCGTTGGTTTGAATTTTCATGGGAATTTCTGGGCACATATTGGAGGATACAAAGTCACTCAGGTTCACTGCCAATGTTGCATTCTAGGAAAACTTTTGATAATGAAGAGTTTTTGAGCCGGTGCTCAAGCACTTTAATTTGCTTGGAAATCTGAAGGACATGGAGATGCAACCCCTCTGACTGCAAAAATGAGCAGTGSTACCTCAGAGGAATATTTTCTGTTTATAACACAATTACTATTATACACATATAATACAATTTTTTCACGTTTCATCCTGTCCTTATAGGCAATTTTCCACTCTCTGACTCCACAGTGAATGAGTAGTTCAACCCCAGCTGGCAGYCAAACCCCACAGAGCTGCTCACTCACCCCAGCCCCAGTGGGATGGGGGACAGAACTGGATGAGTAAGAGTGAGAAGCCTCATATGCTGAGATAAACGCAGTTTAATAGGGCAGAAAAGGGAGAAAATAATAATAATATTAGTAATTACAATAATAAAAGAATTAAACTATGCAAGGGATGCTCAGTGCAGTTGCTCACCCCTTGCTGACCACTGCCCAGCCAGCTTTCCCCCACAGTTTATATCCTGAGTACATGGTCTGGAAGATCCCTCTGGCCAGTTGGGGTCAGCTGTCCTGGCTGTGTCCCCCTCCCAGCTCCTTGTGCCTCCCCAGCCTCCTCACTGGCACAGCACGAGAAGCTGAGAAGTCTTTCACTTAGTAGAGGCACTTCTTAGCAACAACTGAAAACATCAGTGTGTTACCAACATCATTCTGACCCTAAATCCAAAACACAGCTCTGCAGCAGCCATGAGGAAGAAAATTAACTCCATCCCAGCTGAAACCTGGAAAACACACTTCTCTAATRTTTTTTTTCAGCTTTAAGAGCATTCAAACAAGGTGCTGCAGCATGAAAAGCATGCACCCCAGCCCAAAAATGTTGTTAATGTTAACTTACACCCTCCTTTCGGCAGCCAGACCCTTGAGACAGAATTTCCTACTTGTCAACTCCTTATTCCTGCTCACCCTCTTTCGTGGCCAACAGAGAGATAACCCACAGGGTAYGGGAACGTGTTAAAAACACTGAGAGGAAAACAAAATACTGCTACCCAGAAAAACCACTACAGAAATTTGGTGTAAGGCTCTCACATGAGAATATTATTCTGCAACTGACACCATTTCCTCTGAGGATTTTTTTAAGGAGYCTCAARATTTTACTGAACCTTCCTCCATGTRTGACATTAAGTCTACCCCYCTTTGGATTTTTTAGCAAAAAYTCTTCAGCTTCTTTTACCTCAGGGAAGCATTTGAGAGGATTGGTACTCTCCTCTGATGCCCAGGGATGGGCAACAACAACGAGCTACATAAATATACCATCCTCCACAGGAGTGTCACAGGATGCTGTTCAATTGATCACAATAAAATTAGTGTCATTGATTCAGAAAAGTTAAAAGCAGCAGCCTACCTACCCATCCATCAGGCTGTAATCACCACTGCAAGCTGGCATTGGTACAGGAAATTAAAGGACATAAGAAACAGCTTTGGTTTAAATAACACAGGCTGGGAATGCCAGAGAGCTGTAGCTGAGGGGCATAATTACAAARTGCTCTGTCTCAGGAGTTTAATCTAGGCAAGCCAAGCAACCTGCTGATCCAGGCTACAGTGGCCAATGGGTTTGGGCAATAAAAGAAGATTTGTAAAACATCCACGCACTGGATTGTAACATCCAGATCCTGAAAATACAGGGAGGGTTGTCCATGTGCTACCTGGAGTCAGCATCAATGACATCTGTGAGGTGAAGGCTGCACTTTCCTTGGGTTTAGGTTACAAAGGGACCCTCTGGCTTGCTCACTACAGAAGCAATGAAGCACATACCACAGACACAGCAAAAATTAAAAAAAACAAAGCCCTATTGTGATGAGAGTATCTTTGTGCTCCTGCTTAGGTCACACCTTAAGCCTAAGAATGCAGAAATAGAGCTGAAAAGTTTCTAGCTGATGTCTTTGACACATGGCTAATTCCTGGGGAGTGGAAATCACCCTGGWGGCTGAAAATGGAACCCCCAAGGTGGGGTTTGAAAGTCTGGCAGCCTTTGAAGAACAGACAATGCCCATGGCCTCCAGGGMTGGTTGATGTGCACAGTAGTCTTCCTCAACCTGCCTCATCCTGCTAAAGTCCACAAACCACAAGAGAGRCTTAGATTTCCTTCAGACCACAGATGTGAGTATTCTTCCCTTGACTTTCCATATTTCCTCCTTTCTCTTGTCTCTGAGRGAGGAGACAGGAGTCAAAATAGAAGATCATACYRYGGGGAACAAAGATCCTTAGACTAACATTTACTCTTACCCAAAAAAAAAGTAAACTACCAATTCCAAAACTGGAAAATATTTTAAAAAATGAATGTTGTAAGGGTAACTGGGCATGTAGGAGAAAGGGGCCAGAATGTTGTAAGGGTAACTGGGCATGTAGGAGAAAGGGGCCAAAAGCCAGCAGTGCTTCAGCTGAAGCCACTGATGCCAATGGGTGCCTGAAATTCATGGGTTTTTCTCCTTCCCCTGCTCTTTCTTGTTTCGTAATATTAAAGACTAATTACGGTTAGTGTGTCTGACTTACAATTCCCCACTAATTACCACCTAAAATCCAAAATCTGACTTGCAGTGGCATGCTTTGTCTTGGATAGGCCTGACTAGGAGCCCCCAGAAGCTCTCACTCCAAGCATCCAAATGGACAGAGGGAATTTGAAGGACAATTTTAAAAGCAAGGGAAGGGGTGCCAATTGTTTGAAATGACAGAAGTGCAAGCAAATTGAACCATATGCTGCAGGGAAAAGGAAAAAAAGAAAAAAAAAGCCATGATGACAAAGAAGAGAAGAAACCCTCAGAATAAAGAGCAACATCAACCAAGAGTTGAAACTGGAGGAGGAAAGAGAAGGAGATCAGGCTTGCTCACAGGCTCAGASCACCCACTGACCTGTGCATGCTGCTGACTTGTAGCCAGGAAAAGTTCCATCCTCCCCCACTGGCTGCTTGCTCAGGCAGGTGGAAAAGCCATGGGTTCAGCCCGCGACATCCGAGCTCGCTCCAGCAGAGAGGGGAACAACCCCCTCTCCTGCTCTGTGCTTTGTCCAGGCTCCACTGCAGCCAGGCAAGCAAGCTCCTATTGCTCCTGACTCAATCCAGTGGCCAGCCACCGGAGCTTCTGTCCAACCCACCCAACAAAATGTAGGGCACCAATTTGTCATCATAAACATAACAGTAGATTACTGCCTAATGAAGGCTGCAGCCTCTGGTAAGTCTGCTTCTCTCCTGTGGCTGATGAGCTTATTACAGCTTTGACTAAGAGGTAATATTACCCCTCCTTAAGAATTGAGTGGATTTGGATTTAATCCCTACTGCTGCTGTTTGACCATGGRCATGATCTTCCAAATACACTGCTGATCCCTAGGAATGGGGATGGTTATTGTTCCTAAATAATTCCTCAAGTCATGCCCATGGCCCCTGTAGCACCTTTGAGGTGTCATACTTGCTTTCTGCTTGTTTAACACACTCAGTCAAGAGGCTTTCTCACCATGASCAGACCATCCTCACCCTCCTGCCACTGTAACCAGCTCAGAGTAAATGGAAAAGCTTATGTGATTTACATCAGAGTCTAGGTAAATTCATTTAAGGTGTGCTGCATAGCYTGAAGGTTTGAAACAAATTCACTACTATTGCTTGATGATCTGGGATGTAATTATGTTTTTAGCTCTAGTAGTTCTAACAACACAGTTCTTTACAAAACACCCTTGCTTTGTTRAGATTTGAAGAGGACACATTTGGAAACTCTGTCCCCTTCTTCACTCAAGCAACCTTTACAAGCTTCTCCCACCTATCAGCCCAGCTGTGCCACATCAGGATGCATTTGGTGAGGGGAATGCACACACCAATCCCATTAGGAACATGCCAAAGCTCCCAATATCCCATTTCCTGGAATGGACCCATTCCTGCACCAAGTTAAACACTGGCAGACCATGACCTGCTTGACAAAGCTCTGTAGTCCTGACATGAYTTGCAGCCAGGGCTTTCTCCTGAAGATTTTCTCTTCTCTCCAAAAGTTAATTCTTGTTTCTATTATATTCTGTTCCTTGTAAGCACAAAACAARTTCTTGCAGTACTTTAARGGGGRAAATGCAGTCAGATAAACAAAATGAAAAGCAACAAAAAAAATTCTGTTTGATTAAATGAAGAAAAGTCAAATTTCGGTTATTGCTGTTGCCCCCCAAGAGTGTGTATAGGCAACAACTCCTCCCCACTCCTCCATGGACTGCACCTCTGAAATGCAAATCCTCCAAGCCAAGAGAGTTCTTCTCATCCTATTAGTCCAACATCCAGCACAACATGGCCTGAATCTAGGACCTTCTTATAGAAAACAATTAATAACAACAACGACTGCAATAACAACAACACAGATTTAGGTTGAGGCAACTCAGAGCTGCAATGKTCCTAATTGCCTGCAGCAGAGTAACAGAGTCAGCTGTGTGCCCTTCTCCCCGGTGCAGCTCCCCAGTYTCTGGTGCAGCTGGGGTTGTGTTGCTGGATGCTGTTTGACAACTTCTGGCAGACAAACATTTTTCCAGGCTCTCCCCTGCCAAGTTCTGGGCGAGAGCTGCAGTGGCACKGGTGGAAGCACCCGATAGCAGCTCTCCTCCTCAGCATGGAGCATGTTTCTTCTCCACCCTTCAGGGGTGTGATAAGCCTTTACAAGGGGCTTTAAATCACTGCGTGGAGGATGCATAAAGGCAAAGGAATGTTACTACAGCTCAGAGAGATCAAAGTGCTGCGTGGCTGTACGTGTAACGAGTGAGCTGACAGGAGGGGGATGTGGAGAAACTGCCACAAAAGCACTGCTTTTGGTGCTCACAGAGACTATGGAAACAGGCATCTGATGCAATTTTACATGTGGGTATTAATTACCTTAGTAAAATGCCACAACACAGAAGAAAACAAAAGGTTTTCCTTTTTTTTTTTTTTTTTTCTGATAGTGCCTCAGAAAGAGTTAGGACTGACACAGAAACTTTGAGGAGTGCTACAGCACATGGTCATTCCTTCATCCCTTACATGCAATGAGCTCAGTGACAGAACTGACCAAGCCATAGAGAATCTTGCCCCACAGTGTACATTATTTCAACATATCCTGTTAAGAAAAATCAAGGTCATAGTGAGAATAAAGGTAGCTAAAGTTTCTATAGCAACAGTTACTAGGATGCAGTTGCCAAAGGTGCTTTCTTGTTGTTCCTGAAGTAGATTTACTGGCTGCTTTTTCCTTCCTGTTCACTAGTCTTTTTYGGTAATATGAGTACAGACATGATGCAAATGTGCTTTCATTGTCAGTATGATCTTGTGGACTATTCCTGCCCATGAGCTGAATACACAGAACATATCATGTGTAAGGGAAAACAAAAATTCAGCAGCCTGACCTTGAGAATGGGGGCACAACTGACTTAAAACATGWACACTTCTCTGMAAAGCCAGCTCCTKGTTGTAATTGCAAATGACAAAGTGAACAGAAAGAATTTAAGTTTGTCTTTTGTGTCTGTTTGTTTACTTTGTACATTGACAGCATCTTGTCTCTTTCTCCTAATGGACAAATTTCCTTGCTGTTTCTGTTGCTCAAGCAAACCTTCAGGCAGGAGGGGAAATAAAAACAGCAGCCTAAGCACAGCAGAAAAACATCCCTATGAAATTACAGCAGGATGCAAGTGGGAATACTTYAGAGCTGAAATGTATCTTCCTTTCTCCCAGACAGATAATTCCATGCTGCTGCAACCCCCATAAAAGTCTTTACTCTGCGGGGACTCTGCAGTGCTCATCACCTCACCAGAGTGAATGGTTAAATGTCACCAAYAAGGGACAAGGGTGGGTTGGTGTGGCCTGACAGGGATGTGTTCCACTCTGGGAATCTGCTCTGGTGGTGGTGGTGTGCTCCAGCAGGATGCCTCCTTGGATCTGAAGGTGGGACCAGGAGGGCAGATATATAGGATATATATATATATATATTTATAGGAAGTGTGTGGTGGTGCCTGCTGTCACCTGCTGCTCTGCAGCCTTCGCAAATCACACTCCAGCACTTGGTTTCACTAAGGAAAGAGCAGTTTCCACTGTCTGCTCCCACCTAAGATCTCCCAAATATTTGATCATTGCACTGGATCTTTACTGGGCCTCCCTTGAGGCTGAAACAAGGTGTTCAGTATTGGATAAGATATATACTGGGGATTCAATTGAAGAGCAAATTTACAGAATTTGTAACCCATTTTTAAAATCGGACTATCTCAGCTTTCTCCATTTATTTTAAACAAATCAAATAGAAAATGCTGAAATTGCAAAAAAGAAACAATTTGTGTATCCCAGTGCAGCCACATAAAAAAACCCTATTCAATTTAACCTCCAAATGCAACAAAAAACATCAACAACTGCAAATACAACACTTTTTTTTGGTCTTTTTTGTTAAGGGAGCATTACTGTTAGCACTGCTCCCAGTCTGCCCAATCTGTGACACACAGAGCAGAGCATTTTTCTATCAGTGTAGTTTTCTGAATGTTTCTGAGTGCTTGTTGTGAAACACCAAACATGTTTCACTTTGAGCCAAAGAATATCTTTGATCAAAATAATTTGATTTTCTCTCTTCTCCAAAAGTTTCTTCTTGTTTCTATTGTACTCTGCTCCTTGTAAGCACAGAACAAATTCTTGCAGTACATCAAGGAGGAAAATGCAGTCAGATAAACAAAATGAAMAGCAACAAAAAAKTTCTGTTTSATTAAGTGAAGAAAAGTCAAATTTCACTTATCAGGCAGGTTTCTGAGGCATCACATGGGAAACCCCACAGACAGATTAGCCCTTGTGCACCTAAGAAATTTGCCATCCCCCTGACATTCCTACCATGTCTCTGCAGGATGGCTTTTAAAAGTAGATTCTTGAAGCTGCTTGAACATATGTAAAAATGCAAATAAATGGGTTTTTTCTTGCCTCTGCCAGTTCAAGTACTAGAGACATGTTTGCTGCAGCTGAGTGACATGCATCTATTCAAATCCCTTCTGAACTGGAATCAATATTAGCTAGATCCATTACCTCCTGCTTTATTGGCAGCTTGGGTGCTTGTTCAGAAAACAGTCCCTCCTAGTAATGTAATAAAGCCCCCACCTTGGAGATAATTAGATTGCCTGTGATATAGAATCCACTGATGATCATTTCCCTGCTGATTTTGGCTTGCTACTCCAGCTCAGGTTGCAGTCTCCACCACTACATGCTCTTACATTAGGCCACTCGAGTCTCATCACCTAACATTTGCCATAGCAGATTTATTTGGATTTTTTTTTTAACTCTTCCATAATAACAGCAACCAGACAAACCTCAGAGTGTCATTAACATGCTTTTAAAAATGCACTGAAATGGCTTTTTCAATTACCTCAAGATTTAATATCCTGGCCACAACACAGACATCCCTCACTCTAACAACAAATCATTCCTGGAGAGAACACATGACACCACCCTTCCCTGAATTTCCTTTGGGTCCTCAGTGTATCCCAGAGGCTGATGAATTCAAACTGTGAGCAAAATTCCACAAGTGCAATGAACACTCAGACATGGCCCTGCCAGCTTCCTTCCTGATGCCTTGATGGGTTCCCAATTCAAGAGTCCTCACTTGCCATGGATTTCATTACCAATAAATGAGGGAACCACAACCTCATGCATCTGCTTCCTCTTAAGTTCCCTCCCTTGCTCCTGTGGTGCAACCTGCCCCAGAAGGTCCCAAGCTCGCAGATTCTGGTTTATTGCTGAACACTCTYGCTCTTGGCTCCAGCCATTGAAGGGTGAGAGAAAACAAATCCACTTGTTTGATATGTCAGCCTGTAAATGATGCTCTCCCTGTCCCAACAGGTGGGAATACACCCCTGGGGCTTGAGATCATCTTCCTAATTATCTTCATGTCTTTAAACACCGGCAGTGGATGACTGGCAGCAGCTCTGTGCAATGTATAGCAGATGAGACAACGCCTGCTAATCCTGAGCTAAAAAACCCAGTGTACTAGGAATATTTATTACCCATTTTTAGGCATTTAAACTCAAACCTTACCCAGTGGTATTAAATACYTAACTAAAACAGCAGAAGGCTGAAGAAGAAAGAACTGAGGCACAAAGGGAAAGCTGGKTTCCCTTGATGTCACAAGCACTGACAGTTTTGATGTATTTATCAAAACAAGTACAAGAACACTCGGTTTGAAGGTGTCATTTTCGTCCTCTTATACTCAAGAGCTGCAAGTTCTCCCCTGGCTGTTTCAGGCTGTCTCTGGCTGTTTCAGGCTGTAACTCTCTCGTGGGCACAGTCCCTCCACCAGAGGTTTTCTCCAGTCATGCCTTTTTGCTGACACACTGCAATTTATTAACTTTCATGGGAAGGAATGACAGTGGGTTTGCTCATTTGCCTTGCTAGAAACTAACCCTTAAATCCACACAGGYTGCCAATATATAAATACTCCATGGATGTTGGATTGGTATTTAACTTCCTACCAGCTGAACAATTCCAAAGCAGTAATAATCAACTCTTTCAGCATTGCCCATGAGCAGCAGCTTTCCACCACCACGCCCCAGGTCGTCAGTAAGAACAATGAATATTCCATCACAAACAAAATATTGTTGCCCTGCAGAGCACTTGTTTGTCCCAATATTATTGCCTATTGGTTTGCARAGGCTGAGGTTCACCAGCACAATGGGGATTGCCAAATCCTGGGATTCCCGGGAAACATCCCAATAGTCTTGGAGTGCTGCCTGAGCCTGGATAAACACAATGTATTACAATCAACAAAGGCCTTAATTAATGGATGCTGACATTGTACCTCCTGAGGAACAAACAAAGGGGAAAGCATGGCCCTCTGCCCAAGCTTCTTRGAGTCTAACTCAGGCTGGCAATATGGATCAGACACACCAGGCCTGCAGAGGGAAGGCTGACACTGAGCTTTCCCTTTGTCTTATGTCAATACAGATACAGGCAGTGGCAGCTGAAAGCAAAACATCTCTCCCCAGGACCGGAGGGCTTTTCTTGCCTTTTTGTCCGCAAGCAAGTTCAGATTTTAWCTTCCCTTCATCTCCCTGCTGCTTCCCTGCACACACATGCCTTTTTTTTTTCTCATTAAATTCCTCCTAAATGAATTTTTTTTTTTTTGCAGTCTTCCACATTTGATTCTACCAGCTCAGAACATCTCCCTCCAGAAGCAGATCATCTCACCTCCTCTCTCTTGGCCTAAGACACCTACTTCCCTGGTTCAAATGCTCTCACATATTTGGCTCAAAAGCTCCTCTCTCCCAGCACTCCAAGGTATTTTCTACCTTTTCCTGCAACTCCTAACAGCCTGCAATCTTTGCATGGCTTATAATTTCCTCTGCCCACAGGAGATACCATCTCTTTCCATCTTATCTGAACTCCTCCACTTCCATCAAGACCATGAGAAGCTGTCAGATAAAATCACATGCTCTGMCAGTGCACTTGGACCCTGGGGATGGGATGCAGGAGGAACCATTGGCATCTATAGATGGCAGGGATAGGAATAAAGTCCTTCATGCAGAGGATGTTAGTACACCCCTGGATCTCTTCRCTGTCTACACAATGAGAAAATGAAATACATGTTGTCTACAAGCAAAYCAAGTGCAAATGCAGATCACAATTCAAATCTGAGTCCCTTCCCGCTTCCAAAACATGCCAATTTTGGGATATTTGTCGTTTTGTTTATCTTCCTTTGCCAAAAGTCAGGAATTCATCATCAGTTTAAATCCCTCCAGGTTTTCTGTTTCCATTCCTGTTTCATTTCCATTAAAATACTCTCCACTCAGCCAAAATCTTACTTAGTTTTCACTATTTTTTAACTGAGAAATTCAAATGTATTGAAAAAGAACTGTAATAAGGCCCCTAAAGACTTTAAACCTGAATAAGTGACACACAGAAAATTCTCTTCCCTGCAGTTGAGAAAATTGTATTACTATGCACAATATTGTCATTATCCTCTCTATTATGCCTAGACAGAAGGAAGTTGAAATATCTACTTCATGCTGGTGAAAAGTGGACAGAACTAGAGGTAAATGTAGTAGTAATAATAATAATAAAAATGCAACAAAASCAGACCAGAAGTGAAGATATTTTTAAAGTACTTACCCAGCATCAGAGCTGTTGCCACACAGTAACACRTCTTCTGTACCATTTTTTATGAAATAGTTCACTGCAACATAAATAGAGAAATGGCTTCTTAATAAACACGTTCTGGGAATGATRACATTCAAAAATATCATCCACCAACCAGCATATTCAATTGGGACAGCAACTGAGAGATGAATGGCACGCTTTGGCTTTGTTTTGCTAATTTTAACTTCTATAAATTGGAAAAATAAATGTGTTTTTTCAAATCTCTGCAAGCACTTGCTGTTTGTACTCCGAATCTGACCAGTTGAATAAGGTGACAATGGGCCGTGGGCAATGTTTTTAGGAAATTCTATCCMGCCATGTCCCTCTGTTCAAACCAAGAACATTGTTACTAAATTCTGTAAATGGAACTAAACCATATGCTAACCTGTAACTTGTAGTCTCTCCRCTGATGAGACACATTTTAATTGAGGTTTGTGGCAGAAATTACTGACTCATAGGTTAAAAACGCAACCATCTATAACTTGGAATGCAATCAYATTAACAAAGCAGCCCACTCCCTCAGTCTGGTGGATTCTGCTCCACATGGAGGAAACACAYGGTATAAAGCAAAAGAAACAAAAAATGCAACCTGTTAAAGATCAAACAAACAAGGAAGTGTTCACAAAGACAAATATTTATCACTGTAGTTGTCTGTAATGGCAATGGAGAGAGACAGACACTTCTCAAGGGAGCCTCAGAGGAGCAAGATAAATTTAAGTGCTGTGGATGATTCTCAGGTTGACTATCAATAAGGGTTAAGGAAATTAGCATCACCAGGATAATGTGAGACTTTGCATACACACTTCTTCTTCTTTCCCCAGCCAACCAAGTCTAACATGAAGAGTAACAGAACAGGAGGCAAATTTCTTCTCAAAAGGATAAGCAAAATCCATGTTCCWGAGGGAGCGTGAATAAGATGTTCTAAGGAGCATCTCTAAAACCTGAATGGTGGCAGGGAAGAACAGATAAAAGCATTGCTCTAGAAATAAAAAAAATTCAAAACAGAGGTGTGCAGTTCACTGAGGAAGGGTAAATAATCTGGTGTGCTTTGCTGCAGCAGAGAGGATGCGATCCCCTCTTGACCAAGACATGATGGTGGCAGCATTGCCTGGTAAGGCTTTGTGAGCAGAGGGGCCTCTGCAGATGCTGCTCACAGGGAGGTTCTCCATTCCAGGCTAACCCTCTGTTGTGAAATGCTTTAAAAATCAAGAGTGACAGCTTATCCAGGCGGGCTATGCAGAGAATGCTCAATGGCTCAACCACTGAACAGATGTGCTGTGGCTTTCTCCGTAAGCTGCGAGCAGTGGAAAAGCCCTGCTCTGCTGCATGCCAAGAGGGAATTACTGCCCAGGAGCTTGTGGTTACAGGGGCACGTGATGGTGTTCACAAGTTATCAGAGCACAGATCCTGCCCAGATTGGATGCTTTTCCACTTTGTCTGGTCATGTGGGCTTTCTATGGAAGCACCTTGTGTGACAGCAACACTGGGGACTGAGTGTGTTTGAGGACTGGTGATCAATCACCACAGAACAGGGAAAGATGYCACTTTGTCTGCATCACCTTTCACCCTCCAGCTCTGCTGGGCAAGGGCTTGTGCTTTTCTCAGGACAGGTGGCATCTTRTTTGGGATGCAGAGTCTGTGACACAAACACACCAGACCACTTTCTCTCTGGGCTAGATGGTCTTTAAGGTCCTATCCAACACAAACCATTCTRYGATTCCACAMTTCCAGGTTTGATTGAAATTCTGGAGCACATTGTTGGTTGAAAACCAAAACGACACCTCCTGGTCAGCCAAATCAGAAGATAAGAACAGAGTCTGAGCAGAGGATTAAGGAGGATGAGGAGTCTCAGTGTGCAAACAGAAATCTGAAATCTCRAGAACAGACAAAATTCTGTTGTCTGCTGTTGACTCAAGCATTTACACTCTAAAACRAGCAGCAAGGCAGGTGCCAAAGAGCCCCATGAGTAGCAGGCTGAGGAACTGGTGTGTAGGTGCTGCTGGGAGGGCACATCTTCACCAAGGGGTCTGTGCAAGGGAGTGCCACAGCCACTGTGACAAAACCTGAGGAAGAGGCGAGCTCCCGATTCCCCACTGATAAATGAAAGGGGGATTAGAGCTTTATACCCAAGGAGACAAATTGCTGTATGATCAAAAATGTGCACAACAATCAATCTTTCCTTCAGAGCCTGTTGGTTTGGATTTCAATCAWGCCTGCTGGGCAATCAGAGAGCTGCAAGAAGCAAACAGGCATCACTCTTGCTTTAAAGAATGAACAGCTTTGGTACCATATTAACTCGTGGCCTCAGCTTCCCATCAGTTAGCTCTAATGTGGGCAAAGCACTAGGAACTCCTTTTTTCATGCAGAGCAGGATTTTCTCTCTGAAAACTGCTCAAACTGAGCAAAGCCACCTGAGAACGCAATGACTTTTCCTTGCCTTGAAAGATTGCAATTAATTTTTGTTTTGTTTTTCACTGAAAAATTTCAGCTTGAGAGTGGGAAAAAAAATAGAAAACAAATATGGAAAATAAAACTGAAACCATCTATTTTAGGTGTTTACTTTTGGGGGTTCTTTTTAATTTTTGAAGTAAAATTAAGCCAAAACCATGATATTTGTAGCACCTGGGTGTGTGTGTACATAAACTTTATGCATTGTGCCATTCTTTCCAAAGACAATGCTACTTTTTTTCCCAGCTTTACTAAAATGTTGATGTCACAGTCATAGGGTACATGTTGCTTTTTAGGAATTTCCAGAATAAGGTAACTACATGGTCATATTAAAAGAAATAAAAATGGTCTGAATAACAAGGTCTCCTTCAAATTCATATTCTGCCTCCTACATTTCTCAAAGCAAATAACACTGGCCATAATTAAAAATAAACTGACTATATGCAAGTGGGTAAAACTACAAATTTTCCAAGTCTATTCTTGCAATATCTTCCTTCCAAAATCAATTCCTCATCATTTTTTCTGTTTCATTCTACACTTTTTTCTGATTTCTTCCTGGTTTCTGCATTGCTTCCTCCCACACCAGGTGATCATAACAGAGTAAACATTCACAATGCCTCCACTTGTCAAATTAACAGGGGAAAAAATAAAGGCAAACTTCCTCAAAAAAACAAAAATCCAATTAAAAATATGCTCCAGCTTTTGCTTTCCACACCTCTATCACACAACTGAGTAGAAAGTCAGTAGGGTACATGGACTGCAGGGTAGAAACCTCCCGTGTAGAAACCTCCCTCATTTCTGTATGAAGGAAAATTTTCTCATTCAGAAAACTAAAAAAGGTTGAAGTCAGCTTAGAAAACACAGCTTCYGCCTCCTGTTTCTGCTCCTCCTTTGAAGACCCCACTGAAACGTTATTTTGACTCATCGTACGACAAATTAATCCCAATTAAAAATAAAACCCACCACAACAGCCCTGTACATTATCACACTTGCATGAAGAGCAACATTCAAATATCATTAGTCACTGCCCAGAGAAGAGTCCTCTGGCTGACTTTCTAACAAAAACTTCAGAGAGGTGTTTGTTATCTCAGACTATTTATTGCAGCCACACGGGCGCTCGCTGGTTGGAGACCTCCTCGCGGCGCTGGGGCTGGCACAGAGCGCTGACAGCCACCCAACRCCCCCGTTCCAAATTTAAAATGCAGCCCAGAAAGCTCCATCTCCTTACCCTGGTGAAACGTGGCACGGAAGGGAAAGAGACAACACCCCCTCGTCGCCCTTTCGCCCACGGGAGCAGAGGCGCTCTGCCTCCTGGAAACAGGCGGTAATTAAAAGGAGTCCTCGCTGCACACTGTGCCACGCACGGCCAAGCCTCTAATAAATGAAATTGAGTCTGAAGATGAAAAACATGCCTCACAAAAGCCACGGAACAGGCTGTATTAAGGGTGTTATTAGGGGAGAATGTTCAGGGGAAAAAAAAAAAACCAAAAACGGCACCGCCGGTGAGTTCTTCCCGGCTAAAAGGGGTTGCAAGTAATTGTAATAATCAGTTACTCTCTTGTTGCTCAGCCCATGGCAGGGGATCTGGCTCCCCTTTGCTGTGCCCTCGTATTTGTTGCCGCTGACCCTTCTGCTGAGTTTCAAAGGCTCTTGRGTGCTCTCCTCTCCTTGCTTTCCCTGGGAAATCCCTTCTAGCCCAGCTCTCTGCTGCCTCCATACCCTGTATCCACATGGAAGGACCTTTCCCAAACTTCAGTTCAAAAAGGAACAGGAGGAGTTGTGGCCAAGGTGGTTGGGTGGGCAGAGGGAGCAGAGATSAAGGGGACAGYTTTATGTATAGCATTGGCAACTGCRTGACTTTGTGSTAAACACAGCCTGGAATTCTGGGCATGAGTTGTCCTGCAGGAGATTTGGAGGGGTTYCCTACAACCCATGCAACCAGATGGTGAGAGGAGTGTGGTTTCCTTCAGTTTGAATCTCTCTGGTAGGCTCCTGTTAGTGCTTCTCCCCRCTCTCCAGACAAGTCAGAGAAACAATTTTCCTGCCAGGCTCAGCAGTTGCCACAGCACTGAAAACGTCTCTGACTTTGACAGCACAGCTTCTTCCCCCTTTGTGAAAAAGCCACTAAAAATATCAATCAAGGCCTCTTGAGCTAGATGGCTCCCGTGCACTAGGAAGAGGCTCTGAAAGCCTCAGAGGTTCCACAGTACCTGTTTGTGCTGCTCACATGGTCTGAGGGAACAAAAAAGCACATCAGGAGAGGAGCAAAAGCACATCAGGAGCTTTTGGAGATGTGCACTAGAGGASAGCAGAGAATTTAGATGCTGTCAAATTGGCTTGGGGACCTTGCCAAGCCCAGGAGCATCCCCAGGAAGACAAGACAGGAGACAATGACTAGCAATAAGCGCACATGCTGGCTTTTAAACATCTTCACATAACCTCCTTCTACGCGTCTGTGCCTCCCCAGTCACTCAGACCCACACTCTTAGGGCTGTAGGGTACATAGCATGTAACTAAAAGCATATTTAGTACCACTTGTTTAGACATATGCTCCAGATGAATAGACAGCAAAGTGCTGAAGTGTGCTGTCTGGAAGTTTTGTAGAGGTGCTCTCTTTTGTGGAATTTTTTCATATGTTTTACACAAAAGAATTAAAATCAAAAGCTGCTGCAAAGGTCGAATGCATTTGTGATTACAGACAGATGATGGACAAACAGAAAAAAAAACGCTCAACTTCTGCACTTACTGTGATAAAGAAAACAAATAAATTGGATCAAAAAATGGCTGAGAGACAGGGAACATAGGTTAAGATGAAAAGTCAATATGCAGGATCTCTGTGGGCTAACAGGGCTGGACCTGCAGTTCTTTGTTACATTTATAAGTACAAGGGAAAGAGAGGGTGAGCAGAGAGGTAACAACATCTCCCATACACAGTATTTACCAGATGAATTAAGTCTGAGGCATGGACTCAATGAGGAGCACCAGAGACACCTACTCCACTAAAAAAAGGAGAAAAGGAGAGGAGAAATACAAAGTGGAATATTAAGTTGTCAGAAAGTGAAGTAAAGCAGAGAAGGAGAAAATCTCACAAATCTCACCTATTCATAACCTTGTCAGTCCTTAAATTCCCTGTATAAATTCAGATAAGAGAGATAGATTTTTTTTTTCTACAGTTCCTTAGTCAACACTTTTTATGTAGTATGAAGCTATGATCAGGGAAAAGTGCAATATTGACATAGAGGAGCCCAGGCTGGGGTAATATATAGGAAAGAACTGATAAACAGTGGCTTGTTTCTACCAGTTCTGATAAATAACTTTTCCAATGATATGGACAAGGGGAYCAAGTGCAGCCTCAGTCAATTTGCAGATGACACCAAGSTGGGTGGGAGTGTTGATCTCCAGGAGGGYAGGAAAGGCTCCTCACTCTCTACAGCTCCCTGACAGGAGGGTGCAGCCAGGTCAGGGTGGGTCTCTTCTCCCAGGGAACAAGTGATCACAGGACTGGAAGAAAAGACCTCAAGTTGCCCAAATGAGTAMGTTTGGATTGGATATTATGAAATATTTCCTCATGGGAAAGGTTATCAGGCATTGGAACAGGCTGCCCAGAGAGGTGGTGGAGTCACCATCCCTGCAGGTGTTTAAAGGACGTGTGGATGTGACACTTGGGGACAGGGTTTATTGGTGAATTTGGCAGTGCTGGGGTAATGGTTGGACTTGATGGTCTTAAAAGTCTTTTCCAACCTAAATGACCCAATGATCCAGAAGAAAGGCCACTTTCARTGCTTTCAATAGGGTACCTGCCAGACTGGAAAGTATTGAGGAGGTAATGAGAATGATTGAGAAAGAAGAGCAGCAATTGAAAAAATGGGCATCTTTTATCCTAGAAAAAAGGTGACTATCACAGTAAAAAATAGCATGTGTTCTGGAAAAGGAGAGCAGGGAGCTTTGTGTGCTCCTAGTGACAAGAATGTGATAACAGTGGCTTTTTGCCTTAAGAAGATGGAAGGGGGAAATGAAAAGAAGAATTCTCAAAACTAAAGGAAATATTTTTCATTATATTTCCTATCTGAACTGCTGAAGTTGCTGCTGCARGCTTCCCCTGTGGACAAAACATTCAAAGAAAGATTTGTTGCCTGTGTAGATAAGGAAATCCTGAGTTACAACAGTTAATGTTAATAGAAAATTAGAAAAATATCTATGCTTTGAGCTCTACTAATCGTTTTCTGGAGCAAATGGGGCTGTTCAGTGCCACAGAGAGATTCTGCTCTGGGTATGCCAGGGCCAGATTGAGCCTGGGAATTCCCATATTTTATCTCCACAGAACTTGGGGGAATCCAGCACTGAAAAAAATTATCAGGAGAAAATATATCTTTACTTCTTCCTTAAAACCAGTGCAATAAGAGCAAGCAGCAAAGCAAGTTATTCTCTGCTCTTGGTGCACCTGGGCTGAGTGCTCAGAGGTAAAAGCAGAAGATTCCTCCTGCCTTTGCAATGCACTTTATTGCTGAAAATGGAGCATGGAGCAGTCCATGGACAGGCCTTAATGGGCACATAAAAAGTCCTTTTAAATGCACATCACTCAAGCCAGGTGGTGTTTTAATTCTGTAGTTTATGAACAATTTGAAGGTAYAGGAAAACWGAAAATGTTTAGTCTGAATTTTCCATGGCAGACATTTCCTCAAGTAGATGTCTCCTTTTTGTGGGCAGTGATGAGAACAAAAGATGTAATAATTGAGGTAGAAATCCTCCTGTTTCACAAAATATTTCAAATATTTACAATATAAGAACTTCRTCTTTCACCACAAGGCTGAAAAAAWTATTACTGGATGGTCAGGAAGGGACTGTATTGGATTCAGCATTATCAATGCACTTCTGACAAGGTTTTCTTTCTCTATTTAGCTTAAAATTTTAAAATGCACAGGTACAATACCCATGTTAATAAYGCATCAGAGCATTAAGTTTTGAGCATTGATGAAGCTATTTATCAAAAGAGCCACAGCACTTGAACAAAGCCACAATATTTACAGCTGAAGTAGAGTAATGTCAATAGATTCCACGCTGACAAGCACTGTCTGAAAGCCCAGAGAGGTTCCTTGTTTTAATCACTGGTTCATAYACAATCATACATAATAAAACACCTATTCCAGTCCCAACTTGATTTACTGCTTCTCTCTTTCCTCCCACCTCCAAAATTATTCATCAAACACTCACTGTCTTCTATTACCACCTCAGACAACGCMTCAAACACTTCAGCTCTCCCCAAACTGGCCACATTTATTATCTGACTTGGACAAAATTCTTTTCTCAACAGTTCCCATATGGATTCAGAGTATCTGTTCACAGAGCTCCACTTCAGTGGTTCTGGAAACAAAAATTATYTCATCAGGCAGAGATAACAATCAGGCACAGAGCTCAGAGAAGATACCCACAGCCTCTTCCACATTTCTGCATTTTCACAGATCTGTGTCTCAGCATCAGTTCCACACAARCCTTTGATCCCTTCTCAAGTGCCCAAGAAGACCACAATTTGGATGGGTATCCTCAAAACCTCACATACTCTATACATCTTTCTAAGTATAGAACCTGAAGCAACCTTAAGTCTTCCAGGCCTAACTGGAGGTGACAAAAATTATTATATTMATCTTGATCTGGAATTTTTTCTTGTAAAAGGTGTTTGGTTTTTCCCCCAGACCACTGTCAAACACACAATTTGACTCCAGAAGAAGAGAAAAATCACTGCCATGAAGTGAACACCAGAAAGTACTCTAGGAGAAAAAGTAACAACCCTGAAATTCCTCTTTTAAGCTATAAAAATAGTAGCTGATTCCTCCCACTAAAAGGCTCATAAAGCTTGAACACTGATTTGTTTTACTTGTTATTTTTTATTTTAATGCAAATCACATGGACAGGACTATATAACAAAAATTACAGGGTTGCTCATTTTTACCTTAAAAGATTCTGATTTTGAGAGAAAACATACATAAAACACCTTGAAAACCAGACTCTTTCAGTGCCTTAAACAAGGCATTTAGTCTAAAGGAAAAGAAGATGCTGGGGTTTAAGACTATCATTCCATAAGTGACTTTATAATTTAATTATAGTTTTGAGGTCCTTCTCTAAAGTATTTTTTCTTATGCTTTCAGCCCTTACATTAAGCCTTGCTCAACAAAAGGACTCAGATTTCTACTTAGTGACTAGTCAATAATCCATTTATATAATGGAATACATAAATGACATTAAAGATCCTAAAATCATCAGCTACAAGGATCAACTCCACTCAGTCCATTGGTACAGCTCTAAGCCAGTGACACATCTGACATCCCACAGCTTTTAATCCGTTCTAACTCGCACATTCATGAAGCTTCACTTCATCAAATGTGCCTTTAATTTAAACACCACAGTCCAAGTCAGGCTTTCAAGACTGTTATTTGGAGTTGCATTCCTAGAAATCTTTACAAGTATTGAAATCAGGGTTATATTTTTTTTTTAGTCAGCTGGTATTTCTAAACTATTAACTCTCCTAATGATAACCAACAGCTCAATGGCTTCGATATTGATATATTGATCCCATCATTTTCATAATGCTGTGGATGTAAACTATCATCATTTTCAACCTTTTTTCCTCTTTTATTTCATCTTTATAGACAATCACTGCAGCATTTAAAACTCCAGTCCTCCAGGTTTGTTATTATTAATGTCTAAAAATAATCCTCCTTGGGCTTATTGATCGCAATCTCTTACCAAATCTAGAACTGCAGGTAGGAAAATAATTACCTATCAGTAGTCACCATTTCCCCAGATGAATGATTGTAATTTTACCACTGGCACTTGACATGAAGAATTTTTTAGCCTGATTTTATCTGATGCTCAGCTGTCTCTCATCCCACAATCCATTCATTCAAGGAGTAGTACAGAGGGAACTGGGAGACCTGATGAGCTACTTCTCCCTTAATCTTCATTTCTTCCCCCTCTCTAGGTTTGCAGTGGTAAGCATTATCCATTGGAGACAAAGACAGAATGGAATAATTTTTTCTGACAAGCCTTCTTCTTTGAGGTTGCTGTTTACATTTTGAGCCATTTAAATGGATGGAAAGAATACAAAAATTCTCTTGTTCATCCTGAAGAGAGGTGCCCAGSAAAAGGCAGATTTTAGATCTGCATCTCCACTGTGAGCTGAGGCAAGACTAAAAATTTCTCTCATCTTGTCATGACTGCTGTGCCCAGTAATTAAGCTGAGACACCAGAGGCACCTGTAGTAACTTAGCAGAGGTTTCCTTCACAGAAGTAAGCTTTTAACCACATTGCCAAGAAACTTCCCATCCTGACAGTCTGATCAGGAATATTTGCTGACACTTTTGTTCTAGGACTTTGTATTCCAGTGTTYAGTGAACCTGAACAGGAGCCAGTTTGAATTTTCTCAAGCTTATAATTTTGCCTCTTTCTTCCCAAGTGACCTGGCACTTCCTGTGCTGCAGAAGCCATTGGAATTATGGCAAGAACAAGCAAAATGTTGGGTGGATAAGGCAGGAATTTCTTATGGGATTTAGTGTATGATCATATCATGGCAGACAAGGGGGGGAACCCAACAATTCTCAACATTAGCAACCTTGCAATGCAGGATTGACAAGATTTGTAGAAAAAAGACTTTTCTTGGAGACATTGGTAGAACAGGAAAGAACCCATGGGTCTTGAGCATGGAGTTAAGGGAAGGAGTTCCAGAAATCTGGGGTTGTGGTGGCTATTTCCTCAGGGACCAACCAAAGATCAAGAGCTACCACATAACTGTGGCCAAGCCAGTGATGATGCAAAGTTTACAAATTGACTTTTTTTCCCTGTATATAAAACCAAAATGAGAGGATTGAGAAGACAGATGAGAAAAAATTTTCCTGCCTGGAGGCTGAATGCAGATAAGGAAAGATCACAGAATTTTGTCCAGATAGGAAATTTTGAATGAAAAAGCAGACCTGGAGCCATCCCAGGCCATCCCAGATGTCTGTCCCAGAGACACAACCAAAACATCCCCAGTAGCAAGGGGCCCACGGGGCACACATTTATCTCAAAATAAAAAAGCCTTTGAAACACTCACAACTGAGTTCTTATCTTTCTTCACACCTCATGACTAAATCTCTCAACTATTTCCTCTGCAGCATCAAGCAATTCTTCTCTCTATTACCCTTGCAAGGGGCTTTACTGATTTCTGTTTTTTCATTCATGCAAAAAACAGTTTTAAGGCACAGGAGGAGGCTAAAGCCATTTCAGAGGTTCCGTGCTGCCCTTTAAAATACTAAAAACATTCTTAAAGAATCCAAAGCAAATTCTTGTTCTTGAAGAAGAGCAGAACTGTTACATCATCCCAATTTAATTCGCTATTTTGGTGTCTTGATGAACAGAATTAAGAATTTCTCCAATTTTAGATTTCAGTGGTTTGCACTCCTTTATTTCTTCATATCCCCCTTTTTCTCTAAGGTATTATTATGGATCTCTGACAGTACTTCAGGTTTCTGTTTTCTGGGTTTTTTAGATTTAGTATCCCTGCTCCAAACTAAATGACTGAGCCACACTGGYTTTGAAATCTCCAAAGAGCTCCTGTAATTGTCTGTGCTCCTTTCCAGTGAACTCTACTATCTCAACGTGTTGGCCAATTTTCTTCTCTAGTTCTTCTTCAGAGCAAACACTGACATGATTTTGTTTCTTAATATATTCCTCTTTTTATCTAATTTGGCCTGCCTACACTTTAATCTAACTGTATGTATTGCTTAATTCCCTGCAGTACTTGAAATTTGGACTGTTATTAAATTGTGGTCAGTGCCTCTCCTTTAAACGGTCACTTCATTTCMCCAGAATACTTATGCAAAATGAAATACAAAGCACTATCCCATCTGGTCACAAAATGAGCCAGTCCTTCCATTTCTGAATCTCTTTAGTGCAACAGTAAACATTAAATGAAAGTCCYACTTAATATTGTTTTCTCTTGCCTAATAGCTAAGCCTCCCTCTTCAGCATTTTGAGGAAGGCTTCATTRTTCTTATTCAGAGGTCACTACCTTTTTCTTGTAAATCTACTCTTCTTCTAGGTCTTCAGGGGCCTGCTGCATTGCCTCAACACTTTCACTATTTAAACCATTTCTGTCTATCCAAAGTAAGTGACAACTGTTTGCCATAATACACCACATCTTTATTTTCAGATATTATGAAAACAGTCATTGATATTATTATTACTTCCTTGCAATGCCACATGGTCAAAATTTAATTCACTTTAATCCATTGTCTCACCAAGTTAGTTATCTTTGTAATAGTCAAACCTCCTCTAGTGATATCAAGTATATTTTCATGACCCTGATAACCATTGCTCAATTTCCTATTAGGGTTTCTGGGAATGCCTGCCCTCCTCCCCATATCAGGACTACATAAATAAACCTGCTCATGGTATGCTGGAGCAGCTGTACAATTCCTCACATTTAAAGCAAAGCTGCAGCTGGCCCTGACAYTATCTGTATTTTAACAGACCATCCTGTATCACATTTACCCTATTTCCAGAGAGCCAGWCTATCTTCACGGCTCCATTTCTTCCCTTCACCTTTATTGCAGGGCTTTATGCTTCCAGCCATCCCTATTTTATCCCTCAATGCCTCTATGAGAGGGGGAGAGCAGCCCCTCACACAGCTCCCAGTTATCTGCGGGTGGAGGAGCCCTGAAGTGCCTTAATCCACCACAGGTGCACAAATACCTTTCCCAGCTCCTCACTGGCAGCAGGGGTAAYGTGGATGGGCTAACAGTTCAGCAGGTCCCACACCACCCAGCAAAACYCCAAGAGCTCTTTCCCCTTTCAGCTGATAAGGGGCTCTGATACAGGGGCATTGAGAGGACACATAACCTGATGGTCAGGGCCAGCTCCAAAGACAACCCTCAGACAACTCAGCCAGAGCTTTATCCTTCCTTAACGCTGCAGCAGCCACATCATGCCTTAAAGACACCCATGGTGAGCTTTTTATTCCTTGAAGGAAACTTTAACACCRCTCCTTCCAGGGTTCTCAGACCCCAGGGAGAGGAACTGAGCAGAAAAGCCAGAAGTTACCAGGAGGGAATGGAGGGGCTGCCCTTGGCAGAATCCCTGGTTCAGCAGAGCCCTGAGTCAAGCCAGGCAACCCCCACGAGTCAGATTTGGGGGTTTTATAGTGCAGGATGGAGATGTAGGACTGTGGGGCCCACAGAGTCAGAGCAGAGATAGCCCATGACACTGTGACACTGCCTCTCAACCAAAACTCCAGCTAATGAGTTGATTATGTGGTTCATTTTTCTCCTCAAAATAAATAAAATACAGAAGGTTTCTGGTCAGGAGTTTGCAGAGGGATGGCCTGACCCAAATAATGAATTAGGCCCAAACAGCAAAAGATTTCCTTAAAACAATTCTCTTGGGATTTTTCATATTAAGAAAGACTGAATTGCTTTTCTTTACCTCTTGAATTTTTTTAAGGCCATTAATTCAAATTTTGAAGTTTTTCTAGAAAATGCAAGCGCTATAAACTGTCTTCAGAGGAACAACATGCAAACCAGACCCACACACACAGAGTTGAAATTTTCATGTGATTGCTCAATTCCAGAAAACAGAGTTTTAAAAATACATAAGACACCCTAAAACTGTAAAAATCATCAGTGACACAACCAGGACTTCATAGGAAAGCACCAGAAGTATTTTCAGCATGAACTGTGAAGGCACCACAGAGATCCAGACAGAGCTACCTGGCTCTTTCAAAACCACATTGACATCATGATGAGCCAGTAGTCACATTTTGCTGATTCACACACAGATCTCTGTCAATATAACAAAAAAACCCAAAAAAACAAGACCCAAACCAAACAAAAAACCACAAAAAGCCACAAAAAAACCCAAACAAAAACCCCAAAAAACAAATAAAAAAACAAAAAAAACCCAACCACCCAAACAAAAAAATAAACAAAAAACACTCAAAGAAACAAACAAAAAAGAAAACAAGACAAAAAACACCAAAAAGAACAAACAAACAAAACCCACCAAACCTCAAATGATTAGAAACCAGATTGCAGGACAAAGATGAGCTTACCTGGATCACTAAGAAACTCCTCTGAGGTGTTCCACATCCTACCATCCAAGTACAAGGAGCCATTGGTGAAGTTATGCATGGTGTAATCCCTGACACATTTGTGCCTCAAGTTTCCCATGAAGAGCTGGAGGCCTATGAGGGCAAAGACACTCAAGCAGAAAACGGTCAGGATCATCACATCTGCAAGTTTCTTAACAGACTGGATAAGTGCCCCTACAATGGTCTTCAGTCCTAGGGAGATAAAAGCCAAGAGTTTATAGAGTGAGAGGCTGAAATATGTCTGCAGACAGCTGCTCTTCATGATGGAAATCTCCATGGRATGGGGAATCTGAAGGGGTTTGAGTGTTTGCAACTGGACGTCAGAAACGAGAGATGAGTGATCACTGTGAATGTCCAGGTTGCTTTTGGACCAAAGTCCTGGAATTGCACAAACAGTGATTTAAAAATGCAGGGGAAGAGCTGGATGGAGGGGCAACGAGATACAAAACCATCCATGGATAAAGAACATATGGAATGTGTTTTAAATTTTGTTGGAGCTGCAGTAAAGGCGGTAAAGCCTAAATCCCATTGAATTTTGAGCACATGAATTGTTTTWAAATCTCTCAGGTGATCCTGATAAGTTTATCCCTCACATAAACAGATGAAGAGGTATGGAAATGCTGTTTATTCTACATATTTTAGTGCCAAATCCAACATGCTGTCCTCATATGAATAATTCCTCTGCCTTCATTTGCTTAAGACAACAAGAATTTGGGATTAGGAAAAAAGCCAAATACAGGCAATCAAATAAACGTAGTGGAAATCATTTGAGTAAAACAACCTAAGGCCCCAACACTACCTGGGCAAAGTTAATCATTTTATAATATGCTGCCAAAGTAGATAAATCATCCCACTGCATAACACCAAAGGCTTGGGTCACACAAATTAGCTCCTCTTTTATTATTTCACCCTGTAACACTAGTTTCAGTTTATTCTTCCGTAAATATTCAGATATAAATAATTCTACAGTTTTCTCAAGTGATAGGTCTTGCTTTTGAAGTGTTCCTGAAGATCAGCACTATTTGAGCTGATTGAATATTACATGACTACAACAGAAAACCCCATTCCTTTTTTAAAAAAGACCCTTCTCTTCTAAATTGGTGTGCTGGACATTAATATCAGCTGCACATTGGTGGCAATTTTGTCATTTCTTTCCTATTTATATTTAATTAATCCTGGTAAGCAGTAATAAGTGCTTCTGATAATCCATGTCGCCAGTATGGCAGCAGTAAGAGAAATTGATTTAAATAGGAAAAAAAGAAAATGCAAAGAGGAAACAGGAGGAATTCTCCTGGGCAATATTCAGAAGCACATTGATTTGCTCACTGAATATGATCATACACATTAAATCTCAGTTTCCTTGGAATTCCACCCCAAGAGTTTGGCAGCCACAAAGGCAGAGCTAGAGCTGCATAATTGGAAATAATATGAAAATGTACTTCAGGACTCATAGGAGAGCAAAATTAGCTTTTGGCTTTGCTTAAAAATCTCTGGTTGGAGTGGGGGGGAAAACAGAGTTTCTCAAATGAGGATGAGCTGCTGGAATGGCCAACAGGTGCAGCAGCCTAAAATACTCCACTCCTGCATAGGATATTGCTAATCTGTGAATGATATTGGCATCTGTAAAATGGCCCATTTAACTGARAGGCACTGATCCATCAGGTGTGGGGAGCTTTCCCCACTAAAT
This sequence comes from Alauda arvensis, assembly GCA_902810485.1. NCBI lineage: Eukaryota > Metazoa > Chordata > Aves > Passeriformes > Alaudidae > Alauda > Alauda arvensis. The sequence goes on along the minus strand of CADDXX010000150.1, from coordinate 1,135,067 downwards.
TCTTTGTTTGCCTCTCTAAAATGAGCTTGTGGCATGGTAAAGAGGACGAGGTTAGASAGCTCCCTGCTTTGCTCAAAAATAAATCATAAATTATTGCAGGACAAACATTAGGCAAAAGCTGGATTTTCATGCTACCTCTCCTCCTCACCAGAAAGAGATTTTGCAAATTAGGTCAATTCTACTCAGATACTTAGAAAAAGCTGACTTTTAATTTTTGAACCAATCTGTAGGCTTGGATTCCTATTTTCATGTCTAAATAAAGATCAAATATCTCCTGTTAATCTAGTTAATTGTTAACTGTTAATCTAGTCTTGAGTAAATTTTTTACCTGAATGGGAAGYAGTTTTAGATGAAGTCCAATTCTGAAAGGACTTCTGGGGTGTCACTCTTGCCCAGCATTATAAGACCTTTAAAACAGGCAGGTCTTACAGAAGTAATGAGGTTAGGAAAAAAATTTGGAAATTAACTAGAATTTTAAAAAATTTTAAATCTAATATTTTGAAATATTTTCAGTGATTCTTATAATTGTTGGTTGTCCTTTGAACACACAGATGTTGCTTCATTGCAGTTGGGACATCCAAATGCAAACTGAGTCTTAAGAAAAGAAAAAAAATACCACAAATTCTTTTACTGCCATACTCCCTGTGAAATCCCTGCAGAACATTCATTTGTTTGTAATACAAATACAAACTTGAAGTCTTTATTTGTACCATTTCAGTGCACTAATTAATCTTACTCATATGGCCAAGGACAATGGGGGTCCTAACGTGAATAGGGATAATATTAGGGGAAAAAACCCTAAAATTCTGGTCACCATTAAAGACTATCTGTTTTCAAATTAAGCCCTCAGTATTGCCAATTTCAAGATCCTTTCATGAAACATGTTTCTCCCAGATTACTTACTGGAGTTTTAAATAGAATAGCAATTCTATACTCTCAGTTTTACAATTTCATTCCTTGCAGGTATAAAGTAATTTCTTCATGAGAGGGTTTTCTGCTTTACTTCCTTTTAATTTGTTTTGTTTTGTTTTCATAGCTTACAAGCTTCTGAACAATTTAAGAAGATGATGCTTTAGTACTACAATTTCTGTAATTAAAGACCATTTAAAAATAACTTGTACTCTGCCTCCTGGACCTTTGTTAAAACTTTCCAGGAAAACCACTTGGAGAGTGTTATACTTGCAGCTGAACTGCTTTTTCTCACCCTTTAAAACCAAAATTCTCTCAGTAAGYAGCATCTATCAAGGTGGTTGACACAACTATGTGCCAAGGCCAAGGAAAAGATTTAATTCATTGTTCAATTAAACTATCTGTGCCTCTAAAATGGAAGGGCTGAGGGAAATTAAGGACACCCAGGACCTCTTGCAGGTGCTCTGCATCTCTCTGATTCAATCCCATGTTTTGTAAAAGCAACRTGAGATGTATTCAAATCTAGAGCACGGTTAAATCTTCTGGATAAATAATCCTCCTTTGAAATAGTGCCAATGAGAGCACTGCAATATAGCTTAATACAAGATACTATTTATGGGGAATTAAAGGCATTTACTTCATTCTTGCAAGTCAAACATCAAACCAGGCAGCATGCAGGGAAAAACCCGAGGATCTGATCCAGAGCTGAGTAACATCTACACCCCTTAATGACAATGGGTCCATGGATTACTCCCTGTGGAGTAAATCARTAACAGGCTTTTTCTGAATCACTGACTTCTTTCCACACCTCTGGGCCAAATCCTGCTTGCATGACATGAAAAAAAACCCATGAGATCCAAAATCAGTGGAATGAGGGCTGTAYGGGCAGCCTGACATCTGCAGAGAGCAAGAAGAATTTGGCCCAAACATTCCTGTTGAGGCRGGTAGAAATTATTACATTCAGAGGTTAATCAAATAATCATTTTTTCAAATGCAAATCAGAAACCATAGAAAATGCAAGCAACACCAAACAATGAGAAATGGCAAGATTCCAAAACACCATCCATTCCTTATGCGAGATGTGAGGRAATATTAGCATAATTCAGTATGACATCCATACCAGATGTTGGCAATCACCTACAGAACATCAGACACGTTCATGCACAGTCTGGAAACAAGCGGGAAGAAGAGGAAAAATAAAAATCCACAAAAAAAAAAAAAAAGAAGGAAAAAAAAAAAAAAAAGAGTGTGACTTGCAGCAGGATTGCACTCATCCAGCCCATTCCTTTTCCTGAGGATACACCTGYGTCCTGTAAGTGTCTGCATGAGTCATCTGTGTGTAGGGAGAKAAGGGCCCACCCTTGATGAGTGTATTTTCTCATTAGCTACTGAGACATGGGGCAGCAAAGAGTTTAACAACCTGTTGGCAAACTTGAATTGGTGGCAGCGTTCCTGCAGGCTGGCCTCACGTGGAGAAGTGACTGACAGGCCAGTCCCYATGGAAAACACAAACATGCCATATATTTCTCACCTCTGGGCTGGTTACTCCTTGAGTTAAGTGATYTACCCACCAAAAGGGTGACATTTATCTCTCTGTAGCAGGACTTCAGCGAGACTGAAGCASTGAACGGGGGTCAGCCTCCTCCACACACAGTCTTAATTCTTGTCCTCCGAGCTCTGTTCTGGCTATCACAGAGGCACTGGATAACATTCACGGCACTATTTATAGCCYTTAGTCTCACACTAACTTAAATGGGAGCTGGATCAGGCCCCAAAGTGCCTTGGCCCAATTTTCTATGAGGTCACCTTTCCCCGGTATCCTGGCGTTTCGTGAGAGATGYCCGTGGTGCACACGCCTGCTCCAGAAAGAGCAGGGGAGCTTCTCTGGATGCAGGCAGTTTACAAAATCCTGGGCATGATGATGATGATGGTCTGCTTTTTGTGGTCTTTTGATGGAGAGGKTGTACCTCAGGGTTTCTATTATCCCAATTAGTGCTCATCAAAAACAACGGTGATTTCCATGAGGATAAAATACSATTCAAGACCCTCTGTTGTTCAGAGCCCACTGGGATTTGGATACTCTGGTAATGGGATGCTAATGGGAGACAAATGAATGGCTTCTGTGGGTTGTTCTGCTGCTGACCATGGTTCCTATCTGGCTAGGAAAACAAATGAGTCCAGTTGCCGTGGCAACGTGCAAGACGCCAATTAGTAAATCAAATCAGTGAGAGTTAAAGGTTTTAAAAGGCTCCCATGGAGAAAAGGTTACCTATTTCTAAGCACCTGAAGCTGTACAAAGCTTGTTTTCCTCTCAGTACCATGGACAACTGGAAAACAGGAAGAAATGCGTGTGTTCAGGGCAGAAAAGGGAAAATTGAGGGATTCCATGAAGGTCTCCTGGCATGTTAAGGGCTGCCACAGGAGGTAAGGCACTGGCCTGATGTCTTACACAGCTCCAGGGTAAAAAAGAGAGAGCTGATAATGTGGCAAGAGAGAGAGGCTGGATTTAGAGACAGGACCTGCAGGTCCATGGACATTTGGAGCAGGAGGTATTGGCACTGTGGCACTCAAACTGAGCCCCAGCTCTCCAGTGAGWGGGAAKCTGRCTGGKAGATGCCAACATTTGTGTGGTTGGRTCTGGATCTRAACCATCCACCTGGGACAAATCTMATGACAAAAGCAGTGAGTTCCTGGAGCAGTTCCTGGACTTCTCAGGAAGACCCTGGGACCTCCACCCTTGAAAGGCTGCTCAAAGAAGCCAGGCAATAAWTGCCATGCTTGAGCTGTGCTAAATGCAGCCTTAGGCCAGGGGAATGGACTCTGAATTTAGGAGATCTGTTTCAGCCCTGTGAGCCCCGTGTCCCCCTAAAGATCCCTGYGCCCGCTTGAGCACTTAGAGCCAGACATTAAAGGCAGGTGAGATTTTTAAAAGCACTAATTGTCAGCTTTACTGACTCCCTCTGGRGTCAATAGAGAAACTCATTGATTCCAAGTGAAGCAGAATGCCTTTGAAAAGCAGCCTCTAAGTGCTTTGCTGGACAGAAGCCTCACACCACTGAGGACTTGGCCCGTGGCTTTCCGTAAGCAATTTCACCGAGCACGGTGAGCCCAAGCATGTTTGTGCAAATAGAAGCACCTGATGGAAAAGTGATCAATTTTTATTGAGGGAAAGCTCAGATATTTCCAAAGGAGAATGCAGCTTGGTGTTTTTCACCTGAGWGGTGAAAGAGGAAACAAAAATAACAACCACCTTCTCCTCTCTRTGGCAATTAACCCCAGAAATCTCATGAAAGGTATTAATGCTCATCATCTTTTCATTTTTTAGCCTACTAAGGGAAAATATTTCACCTCAGCATAAGCCTATGTTATCATTAAAAACTCAGTCTGATCTCCAGAGAAACCACAGCATCATGTCCAATACGTCTTTCAAAATGGATATGCCTAACTGCAAGATGAACTGACTCCTCTGAAATTATCTGCTAATATGAAAAAAAMCCCCACYTTGTCTGTGTTTCACTGGCAGCTGTGGCAATTTGTAGCTCTCCACATYTGTAATTTAATACTCAGGGCACAGGTAATCTTGATGATAAAATCAAAGGCCAGATATTCTATTAGCATATCTACATGCAGTTATGTCACCAAATAATTTAGAGACTTGTACATAAAAATGCAGTTATTAAAAAAAAAATAATTAAATAGTCAGAATGAAAAAAAGATATTGTGAGTTATTATGCATTACTTTAATAAATAGCACTCCTCTTTTTTTTTTCTTTTTTTTTCTGTTAACCAACAAAAGGAACAACTCAGTGTTTAATATCACAGAAGGGTTTTGGTGTATTTGAATTGGGATTTTTTTGAATCTCAGTATTCACTTTTTTCCCCACCAAGTCATATCTTATTATTTGATGTAAAATAACCTTCAGCTCCTCCTCTGATATAGGACAGAAGAAAATTGTTATATATATAACTGAAAAAAATGGACAGGCTCTGCTCTGAAGAGGCTCAAGCCTGAGACAAGATGTAAGGTGAAAGGTGTCCCCTGGAGATGGATGTCCCTCCAAGTTAAGTCTTCAAATCGCTATCAAAGGAATCTAGGAAACAAACTCTGGCTTTCTTTCTGAGTAGCCACTACCATCTCACAGGAGAGATGTAAAGCTGTGCTCAGCTCTCTTTCCCAAGGAAAATAAAAATCCTTTCTCAAAGGAAATCCTGTTCGAGAAAACTTAAAAATCCCCACAAATCTCAAAACTTAAAGACAAAAATTAAGACAGGTAGTGGTTTCAAGGACCTAATGAACCCTGGAGTTCTCTTTAAAACCTGTATTTGGACATACACTTCCAATGTAAAGTACCTTGCTTTCCCAGTAATTTCCCAGATTTTCATCACTGTGGTATTGGAATGAGGGACCAAACTCTAGACCCATATATATATTTTTTTTTTTCATAATACCTCCATTCCTGAGATAGAATTTGCCATTTCTAGCTTATACTCCATGTGGTGATGAGTTTTAATACATATGCCTATAAGTTTTCYTCACAGAATTCGTTCAGACTGATATTATAATGTATAATGGAGTGGGTGGAAAAGCCTTTCTAACCTCAAAGAACTGTGAGTGAGAATCTGAGCGGTTCTCTCAGTGTTTTGAATATTTTTAACATGTAATTGCCAACATCTGTTCAGGATTATCACAGATAGGATCTACCATGCATGGTTTCTGCTGTCTTCTCTACCTTGTCATGCAGGTTGGAGATGTTAAACACTGAGGCTGAATGAGACCTGTCCATAGATAATGCTCAGCAAGAAAGTTTTGTTGTAYTGTTAGTCCTCAGTGGACTCATCTCTGCATAAATTACTTAATTTTTTTTTAATAGTAAGAGATTATATAAAGAGCTTCTTTTACTACTAGATGTGTAGTAAAACTGATTTTTCTTTTTTTTTTTTTTTTGAGGGGTTGAAGAGGGGAGAAATCATATCCATGAAAACGTTAGAAAACGTGAGTTGATGAAATACTGAGCCTACCAAAATAAAAAAAGAAATGTTTTCCAATCTCTTCAAGGCCCAAAATTTCAGCAGTGTTTCTATCACATGCAAATGGATAAATACCATCACAAATTAGGCTATCTGTGCCTGCAGTCTTGAAACCTCAGCTCATAGCACAGATTTAGATTCCTCCATCGATGTGCTCTTCAACATGAATATGCATTTTGAGATCATCAACCTTCCATTTCTAAAAATCAATATCCGAAGGTTTTAAAAGATTTTCATTGCCATCTTCACAGGCTTCACAAATGAGCACTTTGTGTGTGTGATTCACGAGCCACTGCTCTCACTGCAGCACTTGTGAGCTCTGTAATTTTGGAGGCACTCTCATTCCTTCTGCCCACAAAAAACCATACTGGAAAAACATGTGAGAAAAAAAAAAATGTATTCTATTGACAGGTCACATTCCCTACATTCCTCCATTTCCTGATCAGTATCTATGGTTAAGTCTTTGGTAATTRCAGTGTTTACTACTGGAAATGGCATGTAGGCTTCAACTGCAGCCCAAGTGTTTAACCTGATTTTCACCTGAAATGACTGAGATTGTTTTCAGCGCCCGCAGTACTCTGAACGTTCGTAAGGCTGAGACATTGCCCAGGTCCACAAATTCAGTTATGTATCTGTAACAAGGGAAAGTCACACACAGACAATGACAAAACACCAGCCAAAAAAAAAAAAAATAAAAAATAAACAAAACCAACAATCAAAGGGACAAAGAGAGACAGAGAAAGAATCACTTGTAGCTGAGAGCCAAAACGTAAGGATCAGGGCGTCTTACCTGGGATTACTGAAATAGTTTTTAAAGCTCTCAATACCCTGAAAGTCCGAAGAGGTGAAACACTGCCTACATTCACAAATTCTCCTACATACCTGTAGAATTAAGTCACAGTTATTGGGAATTACACAATGGAGCATGAGACTTGTCTGAATGAAGAAAGCATTCATACACAGTGGGAGYGAACGCAGCCAGATGAGAGGTGCATCCACTTCTCAGGCTGCTCTTTGATGCCATTTGCCCCAGGTTTTTATTAGTGCACATCATTTCAAATRCTACTTGAACTATTAAACTTTTCTAATAGGCATCAATCCTTTAAAACTACTGGGTGAACTSTGTTATTGTGCTGTTCAGCCATAAATACTTTAAAGATTTTACCATCATGTAGTTGAACAACAACAACAAAAAAATTCTTTACATTATTGGAAATATTAAGAGTTATTTTGCTGCTTCAAATACTCAAGCAATTTTCACATAATAGCTTCTGTAAACCACATATAGGACAACATAGCAAAAYAGTACAAACATTTTGACTGGGTTATTTAGTTTAAGATGCTGTTTTCCGTGGTAAAGCAAATTTTGGGTTCAAGAGATGCCTCAAATTGTATTTTGTTTTGTATTTCAATTTCATGCCCTTTGGCTGTGGGAAGATGGAGTCTGAATGAATACAACTGCCATCCTACTAAAAACACTTTATGATTAAAATACCAATCCCAGCTGTTCCCTGCCTTGCCTCTTCTGGTCATCCTGGAGACCCATCACATCTGAGCTAAATGCTCCCAGGAGGGAGCATTCCACTCATGGAATGAGTTTCATTTTATCAGTGTTGTACAACATCATTTCTTCCAAGTCAGTGTGCAGCAAAACCATAGTCACCACTGTGTCTCCAGAACAAAAGAGATCTYGGGCCCTTGAGTTTCACTTCTAAAATTCTACCAAATTTCATTCAACTGCCCTGCTTCTTTGGGGCCTTTGTTTCTAAATGTTACAGAAAAGGCTCACCTGGTTATTTTAAAAAGCCTGCTTAAGTGGGCATTGTCCAAAGGCCCCTGGGGGGCACAAAGCATCCTCTCCATATCTACTAATCCAGATTATAGCCTGGAAGAACAATATTGCTCCTCTTCATAATCTCCCAGGGGAGTCTGGGCAACAATTTATCTGTCTCCTCCCCAGCTTTACCMTGTGCTTCTCTCCCAAACTCTTCTTCAGCATGAAAGGTAGAGGAAAAAATAATTTTGGGGGGAGAAACACTAGGATGGGAATATGGTTTTGCTGATCAGAAATTTGTAAGAACACATTATAAACACGTGAACAAGCATATGAAATAGATAATACTGCTGCTTGTAATGGTCAATTAGGATTTATTTTGGTCATTTTTTTCAATCAAAATGCTGCTGAACTAGTTCTTCTGTGCCAGGGCATGAGAAGCAACTGGAATTCCTATCCTGAATTTTCCCATTAGCCAGGGAATTGCTTATTGTCTTTAAGATTTTGACAGGGCACTTTCCAAGCCAGAGTTACAGCTGCCTCTTCCCTCACCTGTCCTGGAAAGAGGGACTCACTAGTCTGGGAGAGAGGGATCTAAACAAGGGCAGTTTCATAATTTYCCTTGAACCCATCCCTGACCCCAGAGAGGGTCACAAGCCATGGCTGTGTCTGCTGGCACAGGACAGGAGAAAAGCCCTGGAGACCTGCAGCACTTCTTATTCTCCAGTGTGCTATTTAAAACTACTCTCTGTGGCCCAATCTGGGCTGTTCCTGCCCGAAAGAGAAGACAAGAAGCTATTTTTCAACAACTCTGAAGTAAAGGATGGTCTTCCCACTGTAACACTCATTAGTGGAATAATTGTACTTTCTGCTAGCCCAAAACCCTTGGTCCATCTGAATCTCATGGCCCCTTATCAGGCTCCTCCATTCTGAATTCCCAGGCCATCTTTGTTTGCAGATAGAGAAATACCTTTGGCAGCACACAGGCTACAAGCAAAGACAACACCAGAGTTACCTGTGTGATCCATCTTACTTTAAATTACTTGCAAATTGGATTTGTATGAAGGCTAAATCGTATCAGAATAGATTCCATTATCCAAGTCCCTGCACTATCTGCTGCTTGCATACTTGGGAAGGAGGTTTCATTGTACACATGAAGATCATATTGCAGCCACTTTTAACTCTCTCACTGCTGCCTGTGGGGCTCAAGGAAACACTTCTCCATTTCTTTTTTAATTCCAGAATTCCATTTATTTTTCCATTATAAAGGCTTAGTATAATATGCCTTAAAGTAAGAAACAACAGGAATGGATTCTGGTTCTGAAGAGATAGTTTGGTATTAAGAAAATTGTCTGATGCCAAGAAGCTTCATAGTTCACAGTTGCAGGTCTCCCTGTTTTAGGGGTATTCTAACTAAGATTTGAAATCCAAAGGCAGTTAGGAAAGAAGCACAGACTCATTAGAAAAGCTTTAATGATTTCTCATGATCCTTGGGCTGGAGCACTGAGTGGCTATTCAAGTCTAGAATTAGAAAAGAAAATAGAGGAGTAAGCCCACAACCTGTGGGCACTAAATCCTGGTTCCTACCAACAGGGAGTGAATAATTCCCCTGTGGGTTACTGTCCACCTCAAGGTCTGTGCAAAACCTTCTCATCTTTCCTGCTCCCCACGTCCCCAATGTCCAGAGATGGTGTAGAGRCAATTTAAGGGATATTCAGACCATGCCCCCACTGACTTTTCAGACCTAAATTTCAGTCTGAGGTGCCCCCAGAGCAGAGGGAGATGCCTCGACCTCTGCCCAAGATGACAAGATGAGGTGGAGCAGATTGATGGACAAAGCTGGAAGCTGTGGCTCCTCTTGTCCTTTTYTCTGCTTCTTTCATGCCTTACTGTCAGAAACCTCCTTCCTTCTAGAAAAGTGAGAACCCGTGCAGAGAAATTCTTCCCGTTGTGCTGAATCCTGAGACCTACAAATAAACTCACATCCTAACTCACAGACAGATGGATGATTATCCCCTGCTTTTACCACCTGCCTGATGGACAGGACACAGGAGAGCAGGATGGTGGCTCTGTGTTGTTGTCCTTACACTAAACGTTGCAGGAGAATTGCACTTGGCAATGCTTGAGGAAAAGTTTAGCTGTGAAAAATACCTAACGTGTGCTGACCTCCGAAAGATTCTCCCCATCTACACTGATTTGTTTTTTTAAAGGCTTATCATAGTGGCCAGATGTCAGTTCAGCCAAATCCATAGGAATGCAGTAACAGATACCAGGACCTGGCCTAGGGCTGGCTTAGATCCAAAGCCTACTGAAATAAATAGGAGTGCTCCTGAGGAAGTTCACTTAGGCTTTACACACCTTCATGCTGTTCTGCTAAATGCTGCCAAGAACCACAGAACTGYAAAATATCTCARGCTATGGGAARGGACCCATAAGSATCAAGAGTYCAATTCCCTGCTCCTCACAGGACTACCTAAAACTAAACCATCTGACCAAGAGTATCATCCAGAGTCTCCTTGAATATTGATCTTGATCCCTGTACCCTAATAGAGTTCTGCTTTCAACTTCAGTAGCCCTCACTGGTGTACCAGCTAACTTTGGTTGAATATTCTTTCYTGATTTTTGTTCCATTCAAATTTCACAGCCCCAGGAGTTCAGCTCAGATGTTGGTGCTAACACACTTGAATCTCACTTAACRCTGTGAATTATGGGGTTTAAAGATGGCAGCAGGAACTAACCTAAACCCAGAACTGAAYACAGGTATCATTAAGCAGAAAAAAAMCCAGGGAGATCTGATCARATCCTTCTGTGTTTAGGAAGTGGAGCCTTTCTGGCATCTGTTCCAGCTTTCACTTCAAGATGGCACTTGTTTTTTGCACAATTTTCTCTTTTGTGRCTATGAAGAAATCTGGATTTCTATCTTAGCTGGAGGTACTGACAGTGTCAGACCTCTGCCTTTGGCCAGAGCTTGGCCTGACCCTGAGTCCCCTGTGAGTGCTGGCTGACTGCTTCTCTACCCCTGTGTATTTTTAGCTGCCTGGATGTTGCAAATCCATCACCTTCTTCAAAGCACCAGAACCCCACATGTCCTCAAAGAACTCTAACAATCYAGGCAGAAGCGTGCAGCTGAAGGGGAATATCGTGGAGGGGGCCAAATTTCTATTTCCAAGATATATAACAAGTTTGAGAGGACCAGAAATTAATTCTCTACTGTAAAATAGTAATTACTTTCCAGGTGRAAAGGGTTTGTGAAAAGAGGGACGTGAAAACAGCTCTGATGATGTGATGGATAGATAGAGTATAAATAGGGATTTAAATACGTGGGTGTTCAGTCACACTTACAACACTTTCTATTCAGGGGCCTGAAGCTTCCCAAAACTACATTAGATAGGCAGATATTATTACAGATATTTTACAAACAGCTCTCTCTGTGGAGCATAGAGAGAGTAAATAATTTCTCCAAAATTGTGCAGTGCATTCAGAGAACAGAAATGAGAATTCCTCTGACTTCTTCCTCTGAAACCACCCAGCATAAAAACACTTCCCTCCCAATACACTTCAGCCTTTTCTCATTTTCAGTAAAATTTGAGTGAAGGAAAAAAAACAACAAAACAACAAAAAACCAAAAGATATCAAAACAGTCTTTTAAAAAGTTCTAATGCATATAACTCTCTTGAAAAATATAAAGGAGTGCTACTTACGCCATAACAATAACACTGAAATCCAGCCAGTTCCATGGGTCCCGAAGGAAGGTGAATTCTGTCATGCAAAATCCTCTCGCCAAGATTTTTATCAATGACTCAAAAGTGTAAATGCCAGTGAAAGTGTACCTGGGGAACAACAGAGTGGCCAAAGAAGCAAGAGAATTACCAAGCAGTAGAYGGCTGAAACTGCAAGGGCACAGCTCTGGGGCTGCTGGTGTGAGTCACGGCTGCAGCACTGGGCTGTGCATGGACAGCCTCGTGTGTGGAGCAAGGAGCAGGTGAGGAACAGCAAAATGCTCAGGACAGCCTCAGAATGAAGGTAATTTTCAGCCTGGGSTGTCCCTTGATGAATCCTCACTCATTAAGCCAAGCATGGACGCTAGGCTGCTAAGCTGTGCCATGGGACTTCTGAACCTCTGCCAYCTCCAGTGGAAAATGAGTGGATTAGGGAAACATGGAATGGTTTGGGTGGGAAGGGACATTAAAAATTATCTCCTTCCAATCCCCTTGCCATGAGCAGGAAACCTTCCACTAGACCAGATTGATCAGAGACCCATTCAGCCTGGTCTTGAGCACCCCCAGGGATGGGGAGACCACAACCACTCTGGCCAACTTTATGCCACACTCTTTGTTTTTCAGAAGGAGGGTGGTTGTTCCATTCATACCTCTCATCTCTTCCTGCCCAAGACATTTTGGAGATTAAAAAAGTGCCACCACTTGGTTTTATCAGCCAGAAAGGGTAACTTTCCCACAGCTTCCCTTGTGTTTCACTATCCATGGCAAATTGCACCAGCTTTGAGAATTGAACAACAACATGCCCTCACTGAAAAAGAATTGAAAAAATCCCACCTGACTATTGTATATAGTAATTTTGACCTACCTGACAGTAAAGGAGACACAAGGCTGGTTTTTTTCCCCCCCTGGTAAATTAAGTTATTACYGACAGTCTCTTGACTGTGATGATCTGGGCTAGAACATAGATCTTACCTTTCACAATAAAGATGACACTTYTAATAAAATTTAGCAAAACCTCTGTGGAGGATAGTAATGCCTCTGATTTATAGCTCTGAGATGTGTACTCACCCAGGGCTCTTCCTGCCATCAGAGACAGAGTTCAGGGCATACAACAGCTCTTTTTTAATGCTGCTGCCTGAGACACCTAGCCCAATGGACTGGGACACATCTTAATAACAGAAATAAATGTTTAGTGTCTGCCACGGGCACTCCCTACCCCTTTTCCCCAAATGAAGATGCAGATGATACCAAAGCCTTTTTAAAAACCTCAAACACTTCCAATCCACTAAAACACAAATCTCAGAAGCCATGATGTGAAGAGCTGTCAGTGGAAACACTGGCTTGAGCTTTCTGTTCAGTGCTTAAACATCAATTGGTGCCATCACACATAAAAAAAATTGTAACAGTTAAGTTTCCTATTTGGTAGAAAAAAGGTGTGAGTGATTGAAGGTGGCAGTATAAAGAAGAACATTATGCATGAAATATATTTAGCTGTATTCCACTGAACTGCAACTGGGCACACACACAGTGACAGATCTTGTGCCCTCCTGCCATCGTGTCACACAGTAGAGCTACTCACATACGTTATAAAATCTCAGTGTGCTTCATGTTAAAATGAGGATCAGCAGGACAGTTTGGGTGCAGCAGTGGGCATTAAATGTGTCTCCTCCTTGACCATATACCTGAGCTTTATCTTGTATCCAACTTTTTCACAGCTCCTATTCAGCTTTGCTCTGGTATTTCGAATATAGGTCACCCATGTGACAGTCTCTTTAAGCATGTGTGTCTGGCAACACACACAGAAAACACATGCAAAGAACTAAAAAAAATACTTAGCAGTACATAAGCTCATTAAAATGATAAAGCACTTGTATTTATTCAACATGTCAGATGGGTTTAATTGATTGTATAATCATCATCTAATTCTAAATGGATCGGGCAAAGTCCTCCAGCTACTGAACAGCTTCTTTAACAACAACAGTCAGGGTTCTTAAAAAATTTTAGTGGGGGAAAGTTGAATTGATTCATTTTTTTTTTCAAAATGGTAAGGAAAATGCTTTAAAGGAAGATCTAGGACAAATATTTTCACAAGGTTATTCTTCTATCCCCTGYGAGTCTCTGAAACAGCAGAACAAAATGGATTAAATGTATCTTCTCCAAATCCAATATTAATCAATTTGAATTACAGTTCATTGGGTTATTTTGCTCCTCCAGAGTACTTGAYTTTGATTTCATTCTGTGCACTTGAGGAGGAAAAGCTGAGAGATATGAGGGGACATGGAGAGGGAGAAGAGGAACCATGGAAGGATTTACTCCGTGCTGCACGAGTCCAACTGCATTTCTGCTCTACATTTCCTGCATCCTCTGCCTGATGCACTGATAAAACCATCCCCATTCTCCTGCCTACAGAAGACAAAATATTATCATTTTTGGCATTTCCCTCCAGAATGTTTGAATTCCCAGCTGTGCAACAACTGACCAAATTTTGATGAGATCATGACGTGGATGAGACATCAGTGAYTCAGCAGAAAACATCATGGCAATGGTTATGAAAGTTTTCAACAGGGAAAGGACAACATCAGGGGAAAGGACAGCCACAGACAGACTTGAGGGTGCCACACCATACAGAAATACATTAAACATCCTGGGATTAGGATGTTATTKTGATGGGATGAAATATTTGGTTCAGTGCTGCCTAAAATTAGTARTTTATGGCCTAGAAGATGTGTCCTGCATGATTTTATGGAACCTAAATAAGGGCATTTTGCTGTCTTTTCTTACAGCCCTGAGCAGGCCAAACACCAGGCTATGAAGCAGCAGATGGTTGTGTTTATCATATGTCAGTCAAAAATAAAAAGTGTGTTCTGATTGGTTCAATGAGCCAAAATAATTGTTTAATGCACTGTAGGCTGATTAGCTTGTGCATCTGATATCTGTTTCTAAATGGAATATTTTTAAGCAACCCAAAGAAATGAAATGGGTTTTCCTTTCACTGAAACCCCCTAACCTCTTTTCAAATTAATTTAAAAACCTACAACAACAAAAAATAACCCTTCAAGCAGTGCCTACGCTGTTTTTCCTGAGGGCTTGTCAAGCTAAAAAGACAGGAATTCACATAGAGGTGTTCCCTGATAATTTGATGCTCATAAAATGTTCCTGCCAATGATTACAGGGGGACACTTCTCATCCTGTGCTCAGTGTGAGAAGAAACTTTTGCTGCCATTAAGTTTCAGATCAAGGATAGAAGTCAGTTCAGGAACTACCCTCTGAAATAATTCAACTTAAGTTCCATCAGCYTRTTCTGATGWGTCCAACCATCAAATCTCTTGCATRGGACTGTGGAAGGCTGTCCAGTTTCAAAGAGGGTTGTTCCTCAATACATGATTCCATCCAGGCATAGCATAAAAGGTGCCTTTGGCAATGAGCAGAAGATTCATGGACTAAAAATGTTTAGTTTGCTTACTAAGGGAGTTATCACAGGCTGAAACAACCACCTGGAAAAACATTTAGTGAGGGCAGATAGCACAGTCAGTACTACTGGAAAGAAATTCAACAACAGCAAACAAGATGCAAATAAGAACACAACAAAAGGAAGAGGAAGGAGGATGAGATGAGGATGGGGCAGCTGTAAACCAGCAAGGATACTTACTCAACGTATTTATTCCATGACGGAGTCTCTGACTGTGCCATGAACACACAATTAGTTAAAATAGTGCACATAATAAACATGCTGAACAATGTAAATAGGGAAATTAAGGAAAACAAGGCATTTGATATAAGACTTCATARTTTTTTATCATTTCACACAAGATGTGACAGCTCAATCACAATCTGCAAGTTGCTTCAAGAACTATAAGCATTTCTTTGCAAGTGCATA
This sequence comes from Alauda arvensis, assembly GCA_902810485.1. NCBI lineage: Eukaryota > Metazoa > Chordata > Aves > Passeriformes > Alaudidae > Alauda > Alauda arvensis. Next base: position 1,119,760 of record CADDXX010000150.1, on the reverse strand, counting down.
AGGAGATGAACAATTATATAAACACAGAAAAATGAGGGAACTTTCCTTGTTTTGTTTTTTCTTTTTTTTTCTTTCCCTACATCTTTTATACACACTTTATACAGTAAACAAAAGTACTGACTCTGCAGCCTTTTGAAAGCACAATACCCCAAATTTACAGCTGTGTTGGTCAGATGACAATGTGCATAGGTGCACAACTTTGTATAAAAAGAGGRATTAGTCTCATTTAAGTATCCACTGAAAAACCTGTGTCTGCAAATTCCCATCCCATTTTTTATCCTGAACCATTTCTCAGGCAGAAGGGGAAAGTTACAAATCTGGTCTTTCTAATCTCTTTAATGGGCTTGAGGTCTCGCTTTCAGTATAAAGTTTCACCAAAAAGCAAGTATGAGCTTCAGAGCACTCATTTTAAGGCTTGGTCTGCAAACCTGCTGTGTAAATAGGCAGCCTTGGTCTGCAGAGCTCTGTGCCTCAGCTGAGGGACCAGATTCCCTGTTTGGAGRTTAAAACAAACCCCCCAAGTGCATACTTCACTCACTCTGCTGCTAAGCTGGAACTATAAACGTAAAAAGCACCCTAAATCAAATTCCTGAAATTGAARACATAATTCACAGGATGGCTCTCCTAAAAGCACATTCTGSTTTCTGTAAAAAAATTAMAAAATATGATGGGATTCTCCTGCATCAATAACTGGTCCCATGCAACTGGGAAAATCCAACTGAAGAGTTTAAGTGTGTATAGAAGATAAAGAAAACAGCCTGCAACCCAGTCAACAGGCAGGGACCCAACCCAGGGTATGTAAGTAACACCCAAATATAAATTTCTTTTGCCTTTTCTGGGAAAAAAAAAAAGATGCTTGCTTGGTTTGGGTTTGTTTCACCTCTGTAGTTTATTCTATTTGTGCTATTTTTTTCTTTTAGGATGGTGATTGAAGAATTTCATTTCAAACCTACGTCCTGAAATGTTTGCATGAAATTTATCCTTTTTACAGAGCCAAAATCTCTGCTGAATACAGAGTGGAACGTTTTCCAATGGGCCACATAAGCAACTGCAAGGTTAAATTGGCAGTAACCAACCTGCAGAGTCCCCAGGGCCACCATGGAAAGCARTAATTGAACTCACAGGGACTGCTCACCTCACAAACATCTTCCACTYCTGGGCCAACAGCTCCTACTSAAGGACTGGGAAGGATGTCTGATAYCCACTCACATTTGCTCACATCAGCTTCAGATAGATTTCTGTAAGTTTTGTCATTCTTGTTAACAYAATTATGAAGTTCCAGCTAGCCTAGAAAACACTGGATTACTTTTTCCACTACAGTGAAATGCTATGGGTGAAGCACAGGAAACCAGAGTGGTATCTTCAGACCAGGTCAAACAAATAGCATATTTTGATTCCRAGCAAATAAAATCCTCTACTGGAATTTAGGATCACTGGTTTGATTTCTCTATGCCTGTTTCCTTGTGATATAAACTGATTTTAACAGCTTTCCCAGATGCTCACTTTCAGGCAGGTGTCATCACCTCCTTATTCAAGCACCAAAGAGAACAAACCAGAGAGCACAGGTTGAAAATGTAAGGGTCAGCTCTGGAACAACAAATGCACTACAAATTCAATCTGGGTTTCATGACCAACATGAAAACTACAAAGAACATAAAAGAATGAAATGTTTCAGGTGGTTATGCACCAAAGTTACTGCTCTGTATTAAATAAGAAAGAGAAAAGAGAAATCCCCACAGAATGAAAATTAGTGTTCCTACCTGAAATTGAATGCAATTGTTTGTGTTAGAAAAGGTCTGTGATGATGATCTACTCAGAAAGGACAAAGCAAAGAAGATAAAACTGAGATAAGCTGTATTAGCAGCATTGTCCATTCCCTACCTTAGAACTGCTATTAAATCATATTTTCCAAAGCCTACAAACTAAATATACTAAGCTACTCATCAGGATCCTTTCTGCAATAAATTAAACCTATTATTTCCAATTTGAGGTTACAGAATAGCCTTTGCACAAGCCGCTTCTAAAACTTATAAATTTTATCTCCTAGCACAAAGATATCGAGTCAAACGCAGCATACTTCTATTCTAGACTTCATTATGATGGRTAATTGTTAATTAGCAGACTGAATACTAGAGGCTCTTTAGGTGATCATTGCCAAATTACATATAATATGTGCAAGCAAAGGTTAGTCCCAATGAMTAGAATGTATAATTGGTGCTTCACAAGGTCTCATTTTGCCTTATGTAAAGTGTGCAAAATCAGATGGGAGGAAAGCTGCAAGCAGAAAATATGAACAAAGATTGGGAATTCTGTAAGAAGATTATTTTTTCTTTTTCTGAAGCACCAGAATCCGTATTTCTAGCACCAAGGAAGGTAACTTTTGCCAAACCTCCAGCCTGCATCAGTGGTAAAGTGAGAAAAACAAGACACCTATAAAAAACTAGAAAACCTATAAAAACTAGAAATTACAATTGCTACAGATTTTATACAGGCTAGAAAACTGCTTGGAGAAACTAAGGACACCACAGAATGGTCCTTGGCTTGCAGGCAAGAACTTAGAGGAGTCTTTTAAACATAAGGCATCAAGGAAGTGTTACCAGTGATTTAATCTCATTATTAGGTGGAGATAGTTAATAAAGATGTTAACAACAGCCAATAATGATGCAGAAGACAAAAAGTGTTCATCCCATTGGGGACACAATCCTGCACTGCCCATGTCCTCTGGGACAGGAATGGAGAAGGGCCACCCTCAGAGCAGCCATGTGGGCCCTGGACCCTTCGTGAGGCCTCACAGACTCTGAATAGGAGGAGAAATACCTAAAAGGGGTTTAAACACACATTATTAGTTGTAATAAACATTACTAGGCAGCTGTGGCAGTTTTTCCCTGTGGAAGGGCGTATTTTTGAAAGGCTAGACCTCTCAGGCTTGGCTGGATGAGCAGTGAACACATGGCCTCTATCCTGCTGGATATCTCAGAGGAAGAACTCCACATGCAGCTGTTTAACCAAGAAATGTTACCCCCCACAGCTTCTTTATAGGATGATTTCACTCTGCCCTCTCTATTCTGTTCCACTGCTGGCCTTCGTGGTGCACTCAATGGCTGGAAATKGAAATATGGCAAATCCACTAAAGAAGCTGCTTCAGATATTTACGTGACAGGGCAGCATTTGCTAATGCTCCTTTCAGGTTTTTTGCCCTGGGGAAAATGAAGATTGCTTGATTACAGTCACGCAAGAGGATGGATCTGGTTCCCACGTCCATGCCTGTGATATTCTSTGCTTGAGTACTTGTGGGCTGGGGCTCCTTTCTGCCTGGGATATTGACTGCCTGCTCAGCCACTTGGCCTTTGTGCTTCAGGTTGATACAAAAGGTCTTTATTGACAGAAAACAAATCAGTGCCTAATGCAGGGTCTTCGCTGTCTCACTGGGAGCTGTTGCCTCCAGCCTGTGCCTGCCAAAGACCAAGCTGTTGGATCCCTCAGCATTATCAACACAAGGTGATAATTTCTGCCTTTCTGCAGATAAATTTATGCTTGCATTGAGCCCTGCCACTCCCAAAATTTTACACTCCTTATTTGACCATATTTCTTTCCTGAAAGATATTTTAAATGCTCTCCTCAGTGGTCTTTATCTTTGGAARTAATGTGATAAGGATTTCTTGGTTATTTATCTCCTGTTTGACTGCTACCAAGGGTGTGTAGGTCCTGTGCTACATATTCCTGTTGCCTCTTGGTTTCACCAGCCAATGCAGAAAAAAAGTCAGGAGAAGAAAAAACAACCCTCCAAAGCTTGTTCTCAATTTTCTCAATATTCTCAATTTCTTTCTAGGAATCTCAGTTTTCAGATTCTTCCCTTGGCCATCCCTGGGCAAATGCATTGACCTTGATTAAYTTCAGCAAGGCTGTGCTGAGGTAACCGTGCCTAAAAAACTTGGTTGKGTTCTAGGTATGCAGCAGCACGTGCTGCATTGTGTGCACACATAATCTGATCCACCAGCTAATCCCTCTCTGCAGAATTCTGCAGTGTATTCTTAGTAACCATAATAATATCTTGGCTGATAACACATATTCATTTTTGCATAGAATTATTGCAATCAGGAGCTTCACCTGTTTTTCCTTTCCATACAATATCTATAGTACCACTTTTTTTTTTCTTCTCACTGCATGGAGTAGGAATCTGATTTATTTCCCTATTCGTTTTCCCTGAAATTTGACAATTAACCAATGTTTCTAAGATGCTACCTACTCAGTATTTATCAGTTCTCTGTGGTGGACATGAGCACTGCAGATGAGGGATTTTCATCACTAAAACATCACAGAATGATCAGAGCAGCCCCTGAAATCTTTGAATTATCACTGCYTGGTCTCCCATGTGCACCCTAGAGAAAGCAGCCAAGTAATGAAAAAAGGTGTGTTTTTAGTAATGTTCACACAAARCTGAACATTTGGGTCAGTTTGGCCTTCCAGAGAGATGTGACTGTGTCAGAATGTAATGTTTCTGGGRTTGTGTGAAAAAAAAAAACAACCAAACCCAGCCACTACAGTGTGTCTTGCATGACTTCAGAACCAGAGCTACAGGATATCAGGCATTGCCCTTCCATTGGAAGGTCCAGCAGCACAGCCTGTGCCTTTTGTCTTTGTTGGATAACATATCCAAATGAACAAACTAGAAAAATAATCAACAGAACAATTTTTGAAATATTCTGTTTCAGGAGAAAAAAAAAATCCAATCTGAAGCAGTTCAAAATTAAATGGTGCCTGCAGACAGTGYCACTGGGTTTTACCTCTGGGAGGGACTGCTGAAGTGCTTGGGAGCAAAGCTCTCCATCAGYGCAGATTTCCCCTGGTTCCCTTCCTTTCTGAGGTACTACACCCACTTTCCCTTCAGGAAAGATGATTATCCCTGTCCCATCTTCTAATCCTGAGTAAACTCACCAGGCTCTCCAGTGCAGTTCACATTTTCTGATGGCAGCAGTACGATGCAGTCATTTTTATAGCTCACATAACAATATAAAAATGAAACAAACCGAAAATCCAAGTGCATTTCTGCTTGTGCAGGCAAATTCAGCCAAAAGATTTAAAACAGCTTAATGAAATAAAATCGTTTCTGACTTCCATCCATCTGTGTTTAAAACCCATATAAAATACATGAGGAGGAAAATCAACAGAAAGGATATGAATGTACCAAAATTTTAATTGCTGCTCTTCTGATTGGATGGAAAGGACTAAGTATATACAAGGCAGGAGTGGCACTAAATCGAAAGATTGTCTTCCCTTTGTTCAGTACTATAAATGTCTGGAAAACAAAATAGAAAATGAGAATATTCAGTATTTGCATTTATGCTCAGCTTTTCCAGCCCACATCCCACTGGGGAATTCCTGCCAGTATCCCATACTTCTTCCCCCATCCCAAGACCCCCCAAATCCTTCTCACTTGGTGAAAAGTTTTGTCCAAGGCCTTTCCCTACAGAACTGACTGTCCTATTGTAATATTCCAAGTAATTTTTCTTTCTTCAACCCTTAGTGGGTCTTGTGCCATCACTTCCACTATGGAAAGAGAGCAGAATCACCTTTAAAAATAAAAATTATCTGGAGACTAAAATGTGGTGGAAGGAATTATGTGATGCTCTTCTTACCAGGTGCTGGAGATCTCACTGTGTTGTTGATCTGACTTCTCTATTTGAACACTTCGTTGCTCTCAATTTTGTCTCACCAAGTAAAAAGTTGTAGGAGGCACAGTTCCCCACTAGGATCTGACCTTGGCACTGAAGCCCTCTCATTGTGCTCAGATTAATACAGGCAGAGAAAAACAATTCYCTGAGTTTTCTTAAACCCAAAACAAAAGTGAATTGGATGCTGACCCAATTTGCAGAGCTCTGAAGATGCCCCACCATGCATAGAGCAACTAATATTCCCTCAGAGACAGAATTGAGACACCCAATATATAAAATCTAAGCAATTCACACACTTTGAGTCTAAAAACTTCAAGGCACTAAAATTGCAAATCTATATCCTGTTGCTTATGCCCGGGGATAGCAGGCAAATTAAAAGGTAAATTAATTCTGGCCCTTCCAGGTAGGTAATTTATTTGTCTTTATCCATTTAACTTTTATTCTTTAGCTCTAGCACCTACCTCTACACTGTTTTGTTTTACTAGAAGCATCATTATGGTCATATTAATTCATTGTTTACAGGAAATAACACAGCCCAAAATCAGGAACAGCAGTACCTGAAAAAACTGGAAGCTGCCTAAAAATACACAAGGCTTCCAAGCTTTATTTTGCCTTCTGTTTTGTGAAATGCTTGGAAAGGGGAACGAACTGCAGTAAGCAACCAGCCCAGCTCTGCTGTCAACAGCCTTTTGACAGAAGCTGTTTGCACTGCTGTGGCTGTGGTCCAGCCTGCACGTGATCCCTCATCAGGTGATGCTCGCTTTGGGACAAAGTTCACCATTCTGCAAAGTGCCAGCGCTGCACATGCCACTCACACCTCCCTTCAGCTCTGTTTTGGTCATCTTGAATGGAGTTTTGCTCTTCCTCAGCAGGAGCAGAACCAGGSCTCTCCAGGAATGGTTGTGAAGGTGCCTCCTGCTCTTGTGCAGAGTGCTCGCACAAGGCTCAAGTCACCCAGAAGCCCTTCATATTAAGGGGCTTAAGTGATAAACAACAGACCTGTGAAGTCACAGCTCATGCAGAAGGCAAGATAGGGCAGATAAAAACCTCTGGCTTCAATTAACTCAGAGCTACTGCTCTGCTCATTTCAGATATTGGATATTCATACTCAGGGTTATCTGAAAACACACAAGTTTAAATTATGCTTTTTATCCCTCTTTGCCCTCCTGCTCAGATGYTTTCTGGGAGCCCTGCTCAGCATTCTGATCCTTAATCTGGGAAAGAAATACTTTTACTGGCTGYAGAAAGATAACAAACAGAGCACTCAGAACAGGGGTCATGCCTTAGCAAAGGCAGAGGAGCAAAGGGACAGAGGGCTGGCGCTCACCTTACGGTCATTGTAGAAAGGGTCGATGTCCTCCAAGGGCTCCCCAATGAGCTCTGGAGAAACAGTCCCATAGATATCAGGCAGCTTCTTGCAGGCCTGCAAGTCAAACTGAGGCTGAGGCTTCTCTTCCTCGCCCAGCTGCTCCCTGTACTCCTGCTTGGCATTCCTGGCCAGCTTCTCCGCAATTCGCTTCTCGATGGCAGCCAGGGACTCGGGCGTGAACCGGTGGAAGCTGTTAGTACCCGGTGGTAACAAGAAGTCAGCCATCTTTTCATCCTGCTCTGTCTTTACTGGTCTTTACTCCTAGTAGTGGAAACAGCTGAAG
>CADDXX010000150.1:1072638-1112396 GCA_902810485.1 Alauda arvensis | reverse complement strand
AAAGTTATCAAAAGTTAGTGGCGCGAGAAAAGCAAGAAGAACAAAACCATCGAAATAAAAGAAAAACCTAACTCAACCCTCAAGTGACGTGTTACACATCATCAGGAAACTCTTCRTCTGTTTTTATGTGGTTAAGAGAACATCAAGGAAAACAAAAACTACTGAAACTGTAATTTCAATAAGGAATCGCACATGACCAAATCTAAACAGACTTTATAGATAGACTGTGGAATATTCTTCAGGTCTTCAGTCGTTTGGGATCCTAAATCCAAACWAAGAAGTAACTTAGTTTCACACAAGCTTAAGTTTCATTGAAAAACGCAGAGATTTGGATTCCTAACTCGTTGCTGAAAATGCAGCCCTGGGAGTGGATGAACAATGTTCCTAAGATGACTGCAAGGCAAATTTAAACCAGCCGATGTCTGGCCACATGATGAAAAGTCTAAAAATGCCCCAGCTGTTCTATTCCAAATTTAAAGAGTGAAGGGTCAAGTTTAGATTTTTAAATCCCATAAAAAATCTTCACAATCTCTGTCTTAGGCTTCTGTAACATTTTAATTTGCCTTTGGGATAGGAAATGCCATCTTCAAGATATCTCTCAAGACTTTTGAGCATTTTCTTTTCCTCCACACCCTGAAATCTGAAGGATGAAGGAAGCTCAAGCCTGGAAAAGCTCTGGGACCTTCATGAGAGCACACCAAGCTTCCAAGATGATGAATAGCCACTGCTGCCAGTTTCTCATATCTGAAAACCAGGCTTCTTTCATCCAAGGCCAATTTGAACATCCAGGAGTTGGACACAATGATCCTTGTGCTTTCCAGTTTAGGATTTTTTTTATTCTCTGATTCTAACCCAAACCTGTGAAGTTTGACCATCTTGTCCTGATGTTACTTCAATGTTAACACTTCCAGTCTCTGCCTGAATGAAAACAAGAATTGCCACATCTCTCCAACTCAACATGAATAAAACCAAGCGTGAAAAGCACAGACAAACAAAAAGCCTTCTTGTATCCGCACTAAACAACATGCACAGCTGTGAAAATTAATGTAAAACTGCTGTTTGAAAAAGGATGAAGCTTATCCCTGTTCTAGTAGCCTGCACAAATCCATCCAAGTTCACTGAAGCCGTATTTTGCAATTTGAAGTGACTTTAGAGGCATGTTTTTCCAGCAAGAGAAGCCCTCACTCCRCAACAATTAAAACTCATTTCACAGAAGAAACACAGACCTCGTRCTTTTGCCACCACCAGGGCATTCAYACYCAAYCAGAACACACTCTGGTGACAAACAAAATAGTAGGTTTTGAGGTGGGCTACCCTCTTTCATTCAGCAACGTGTGCAGGATCCCATTCTCTGCTCAGCCACAATGGTTGTTTTCTGCTTTCAGAAGGTATTTGTCTATTTACAATGGATAGTTCCAGATAGTTTGCATCTATTAGGCTCTGTGATGACAGCATTTTTGTGAGCAAACAAGACCCTAACTGGACTCTGCATGACAAATAGCATATTTATTGACTCAATTTCTCTGAGTAAAGGACGCTTTCAAATAACTACTGTCTCTCCTGTTCTGACTTCATTTTAAAATGAATTCATTAAATTGTCATTGATCACAGTCTATCACACAGGAATGATTTACTGAAGCTTGTACATTATGTTCTGAATTACTGCTGGTTTGAACAAGCAGGGCTAAAATGAATTATCCTTCCTGGATTTTGGGGTATTCTGACATTCTCATTTTGTTAGGTTTATTCTCCTCTCCCCTCTCCYCTCCATGTCATTTGTTTTACCCTCTATCCTCCTGAAAAACAGGAAATTAGAAGCTTTCCCACAAATCGAGTTTCTTATTTGTGACTTTGTGACTCAGCACCAGGGCAAGCAAATAGAATTTCACTTTCTATAAATGACATCAATACAGGTGGCCAGAGAATTCTCCGAGATTTTTTTTTTTGTCCTTTCCATTTTTGTTTTTCCAGAATAAAACCTGTCCCAGTGCTGAGGGGGACAACAAAAGCCAGTGGCTGACCAGGACTGCTGGAATGGCACAGATGAGGTCTCTAAACTGAAGGTGAGAATGTTGTGAGTTGAGGTCCAGATGACCATGAGCTCTGTGAAGGCAGTGAAAGGGGAATGACTGTTTGCTTTTTCCAATAAYATGAGAATGGRGAAACTTTGAATGCAATCACAGAGCAGTGGCAAAAGGTCCATAAATTATTTTAAAATACAAGTTGCTTCCTCTGACTCAGGAACATGGGTGCAAGCAAGAAAGGCCACTTGTGCTTGTCCTAGTTTAACACTCTTCCCATTCTAAACTCTGTGTGCTTTGTCCATACAGTCTCAGACTTCCCTAAAGTCTTCCAAGAGAAGCCATTGTGGCAACAGAACTACTCATTTTTTTTCAAAAACAAAAGAAGGATAGGGGATGGTGAGGGAGATAAAGTAGCCCAAAAAACCTAATCAGCATCAAAAGTTTTAATTATTTTTTCTAAAGGGAATTATTTTTGCTAAAAGCTCTCTCTCATTAGAAAGTTGAATCAAATTCAAATTGCTCAAAACCAGATCTTTTCAATTTTATCTACAAATTCCAGAAAGGTAGCTGCCTAGAAAGAACTGGAAAATCCTACACAAACTTCATTAGAGCTTTTGCTAGACATCTATTTATTTTTTCCTTTTAAATAAACTACATTTCCGCACCCTTACAATTGAAAATTCGTGACATGCTTTGTMTTCATATTGTATATAAGCTAAAGTTCCACATTTTAATATATATATATATTTAGCACAATTCTTTTTCAATTTCATATGCTTTCAGGAAATGGACAAGATAATTTCATGGATCCTTTCTATGTCTAATTTCTTTTAATCTGTGAATTGTAAACATTTCTACAAATAGCCAGGGTGAGCCCAGATGTTTCTCAAAAGGGTAAGAAAGCACTACAAGTTAAAAAGGGAAATCATCAATGACTGAATCAAAGAGCTGGAATGCCATTTCTTTAGAGATAATAGCTGTTGTGACTCACGTGTTTACAATACGAGACTGGATTTTTCCATTCCTCACAGGCATATTTTTGAAGYACAAGGCTTCAAACACATTGTTTCTGTGATATCACCATACACAGAATGAAAATTTCCCTCTTGCTTTGTCAGTTGGCATTGGTTGYTGCTGATAAAACGTACTGGTTATGTAAACAAAATGTGCCTATGAAAATAAAGCACCAAGATGAATTCTTCCTTTGGTGTGGCAAGAATTGAGAGCAGTACAAACAAATTAGGTATTGCTAGCACCTGTATTTATTCTGAAAGATAACTGATGCTTTCCATTGCAGTTTTAACCTGTCATGGGCTTCAGCCACTCCAGTTCAAAATATCTTTCAGGTTCTCAGAACATCATGTGCATGCCCTGAAAGTCCCTCTGTTGTGTCAAGGACTCATGAGCTTATATTTCAGACATTTASCAATGGTAGAAAAGGAACCAAACTGGAAGATTAAGGTTGAGAAAGTGCCTTTTACAGGCTAAAGGCATCAGACATGCTCATCTTGAGTAGGRCTGTCCTCATTTGCTGATGTCCATGAAGCCACTCAAGAAGCTGTTGCAGACCAGGGGCTGGGAGGGGGATGTTTGCACTGCAGTTCTGCTCCTCCAAACTCTTACAAAATACTAATCCCAGAGCCCTAAATTCTCCTKTTGTTTCAGAAATATTTGTGATAAAATAAAGATTTTGTGTTTGCAATTACTGTGGTTACAAAAATAATCATGTGGATGGGTTTCTTTTCAGTGTTTGAGACTACATGGAGCACAGTCATCTTTTTCCCCCACACACTCCTTTTCCATATAATTTCTTTGGCATTTTCCTTTGACCTGCAGAGCACAGCAAAACATGAGAATAATAGGCTCAGGAAGTAAAGAACAGAGCAATGACACATCCAATTTAAGGTCATTGGTCTAGATTAATATATTAATAAGCATAAATTTACACAGAAACACCAACACTTAATCAGATTTAAAAAGACTACAAGTTGATATGGGATCACATGGAAGTTTCATTCCAGCCATGAAGTAATGGCTTCATGGAGAACTGTTTTTAATTCAGATCAAATAAAGACTTTTCATAAAAAGATCAAGAAGTTAAAGGAGTTTTAGGTGACTGAGATACACTTCATAATTWTAYGACAGCAAACAAACAARCAAACAACCTTTTGAGACTTAATCCACTTACATTTATACCACAGTTCACATCCCACAGTGAGGAGGTGTCATGGGAAATTCTCTTTTAACTGAAAAATTTCAATTGCTGTTAGCACACACTTTGAGGGCCTGTGTGCTCACATCAAGACAGTCCTCCAGATTTTACACAGTGTGCTCATTACTTCTGCTTAAGCTGATATTTGGTTCGTTTCTCTTTCCTCCAACAGGCATAATTTTTTTCAAGACACAAACAATGGCTGTTTTTGTAGCACATGTTCCTAAMAAATATAATCAGCCACATCTCCAGCTGCCATAAATCAGCACAGCTCTGCCCAGGGAAGTCACACCTGGGGAAYTGATCTCTTAGGACCCAGAGTATCTGGCTAGAAATGTTTCCTTTAAAAAGAGCACCTTCACACCAGAGCATGAACACCAGATAGTGTGTAATTGAGGTATTAAACTAATGGCCTAGAAGGTAACCAAGATTGCAGGGAGCTGGAAAACCCTGGGCTTTTTGCACCCAATCTGGGAATGCTTGTTCATCCAGAAACATCTCGTTGGGTGAGCTCCAAGGTGGAGGTGCAAAAAGGGCTGCTGGAGAATCCAGTGCCTGGTGGGGGCCAGGCAGGCTCCCATGGCTGGTTTGCAGGGAAAAACTTTCGTATTCCACAAAAATCTGATGGAAATGGTTGGAATGTTTACCTCTTGGAGTTCTCCTGGGCAAAGCACAGTGTTGAAACCTGTGCAAGCTGACACAGGAGGGGATGTGAGCCAGAGTTCCTCTGGCTGCCCATGCCACAAGGCAAACCTGCAGGTTGATGTGACATTGCACAACACATTTCCCAAAACAAGCCCTTTTGTTCACCTGAATGCTGACCAAGGGCAGAAATAAATATGYGAGAGAACTCATTGCATTCAAATTGTTGGGAAAAACCAAACCMAAACAGCACAAAACATCCAAAACAAAACTTCAGAGTCACAGACCCACAGGCCTTTTGTCACAACCAGCTCTGCCTACGCAGTATCTTCTCTTAAATCCAGTTTAATGGGTCTTGCTGGCTCCTCACTCATCAGAATCATGGCATTCTGACATTGCCAATGACTTATTGAAAAAATAAAGTCTTCTGAAAGCCAACATGTGCTAGAAGGAAATGAATTCAGAATATTTCATCCCGAYATTGAAAGGGTATTTGGGAATGACAAATGTTATGCCAAGAACTAAATGCTGGCACTAAGTCTWCTCTTATGATAAAATATATATTTTTAGTGAGCTAAAAATACTCTGTTTTCTTTGCAGGTGTTTTTATTTCAAATTACTCTGCAACCAAATGACATAAATAAGCAAAAGGGAAGCAGCACATCACAGTTACCAATGCATAGCTCCATATTTTGCTGAGAATTATAATTCTTTGCACCCAACAGGTTTTCATGTCTATTTTAATTAACTAGAAATYGGCCTCAGAGTTATTTTACTGCAAACTACACAGCCTTCAAGATGCAGGGAAAGATTTCTCCTTTGCTACTCTGAACCACCAGAGCTTGGAAAGAGCTACCAAGAAAGAGGGATGCTTCAGCTCAGGATGCAGTCACTAGCTTTTGAACAAGAAATAAGAAATCTACAGGAAAACTCCATGTTGTGCCAAACATAATACACAGTGCTCCACTACTAGGTCAARTCTGGTCCATTTTATTCACAGAGTTTGTAAAGACATCAAGATGGATAAAGGAAGCTGTAAAACAGCTATTAAAATATATTCTGCTGCCATYATGGAATAGTTATGCCACAGAAAGAAGGCAGCTTTAGGCTAGACAGCAAAATCCTGGCTGCATGCTTCTAGGRAAGAAGGAGCCATGTCTGGAAAGCTGTCTGATGTATTACCACAGTTAGAGGTAAGGCTTCCCTGATCCCCTCCCATCTAAGTTATGGAGACACATTTCATCAGCAGAAAACAACCAGACTCATAAAGGCCAATCATCAGAACTGACATGTTTACATTAAGAGAGATGGATGAAACTCTGYAAGCAAAGCCAGGGCCTCTTTCACAATGGTAGCACTGAATTAAGAGACAAACATGACATAACAACTAAACTTCATTTTTAATAGTGAATGGGGCGATTCAGGTTTTCCTTCTTTCAAGTGGCAGCAACAAAAAGAGGCTGAGGTGAAGGGGCAAGAAAAAACTGGATGTGAAAGGCTGGGGRAGACAGACCCAAAGCACACAAAGTTAACYTGGTGGCAGGTCCCCCTCCTGCATSTGGCTGATATGAGGTGAAACAGCAGGTCCTGCCAGTCTGCAACAGCACTTTGCTCCACAACCACTTCCTTCACTAAACTCCCCCCTATCCATACATCTCCAACACACCCAGCTTCCCATCCTTCTCTACCTCTACCCTTTTCCTGTGCCTTAGCCAAGAAAATTCTCTCATCCTCCCACCTACTTTATTCCAGGCAAACATAACCTTTCCACAAACCTGTTCTTGCCCACAGCAATAACTCTCAAGTGACATTCACACCAGTTCTGTGAGATTTTGTCACTACTACTTTATTCTCCTCTTTGTTCYATGCAAAGCATCTCTGTCCATGATGGTGGGTGACCCTGGATGACGATGCAGGGTCTCTGTGTGTGGTTTTTGGATAATGTTTGATGTCAGTGGAGCCCCAGCCACTGGTAAACCATTTTCACTGCTTTGGCAACAAAATACAAAAGAGAGAAAAACAAAGCACAGATTCAGAAGTGCATTGGCAAAATTATCTTTCCTGGTAATGGCAATATGGACTCAGGAAGAATAACAGGGAATCTATSAGGGAGTTGATGCTTGCTGGAATAYATTGAAGATTTGATTCATTATTCAGTGCACTGTAAGTTTGACAATACTATTTGGATAAAGCTGGTGGCTCTTCTACTCTGATGGAAGAGATTTCACCCCCTCTCCTCCCCCCCGAGAGACAGAGAGAGATTATTGCTGTCCAGAGAGGAGGGATATTCTGCCTCTTTGCGATTGAAAACCGCCTGGGTTCGTTTGCCAAGTTTAGGAATCAGAGTTAAGAGCTTACATGGATTCTGGGGGTGCAATCCTCAGCTCGTGTCAGTCAAGGGGAATATTCTGTGTGACTGCAGYAGGCAGTGGGTCAGACCCCTGGCGTCGCAGAGACTGAGTTATTTGATTTCTGCCATTCCTTCCAAAGAAGTTTGCTTCAGCCACTCGGCGTAGCCCCATGGAAAAGATGCAATGGATGCTGGTGCTGACTGACAGTGATTTGATTTGAATTACATAATGGTCTCAACCATTATGTAAATGAGTCTGACAGAAACATGGAGGCAGAGCAGCCAGGGATTTTTCATTGTTTTTTTTTTTTTAAATATCTAGTGGGCTTTTAATGTTCTCACCAAGATTGCCGCCTTCCAGCTACTGCATTTTGYTGGTAGGTTAGCTGAATTAAACTTTATTTCTCCTGACACTAACTAAAACCCAAAGTGCTTCTGAGCAAACGATGAGGAGCATTTAAAGAGTGGTGAACATGGATATTTTAGAGGTMTATGAGTGAGTCACATTACCAGGAGTGGTTTTGGCTGTGTCCCACTGATGTCAATGAGACTCACGCTTCTGAGAACCCCAAGCATCCCTCCCATTCTTCCCTCTATAATTTCCTTATCTTTTTTATCTTTATGGGAGGATTTTTCAGACTAAATAACTCATTGCTCAAACAATTCCATTCCAAAAGTCATGACATTTTCTGTTAATTAGCAATAATACAATCATCCAAACAAAACTGCTGGGGACACTGCATTTACTAACAGGCTACATCCAAACATGCATTTATGTGTCACCAGTGCATGCTCGAGTGGTTGGTAATTCTCAGTTGGGCCTGGGGCACAATGCACAGGAAGGATACAATAGAGGCCCAGCATTGCAAACCCTGCTGTGGCTCCTTGCTTAAATTAGCTCATGGGACCAAACAGTCAAAGAGGAAACCAGAAAATAATACATCAAGTGGCCTGTGAAAGGGAAATATCTGATGATGGTATCAATGCACGGTGCTTTCTAAATGGAAAATGYTAGCTCCATATTTTGGGAAGTTACTTGTATTTCCTGTAAGAAAAAAAAAAACAAAACAACCCAAACAACACTATTCCTAAAAAAATAACTTTTTCATTCATTGGTTGGCCCAGAAAGTCAACCATATCCTGGGTTGTGTCATGAGAAGCTTGGCCAGCAAGTGGGAAAGGTGCTCAGCTCTGGTGAGACCCCACCTGGAGTGCTGCATCCACATCTGGGACCCCCAACACAGGAAAAACCTGGACTTGTTGGAGCAGGTCCAAMGGAGGGCCACAAAGATGGTCCGAGAACTGAAGCACAACTCTTATGAAAGAGTTGGCTAAGAGAAGAGAAGGTTCCAGGGAGAACTGACAGAACTTCCCAGTGCCTAAAGTTGCTCCAATAGAGCTGGAGAGCAGGTTTAGAAAAGCACATGTAGAGGTAGAACAAGGRGGATTGGATTTAAACTGAAAATGAGTAGGTTTAGATTTKATATTAGGAAGAAATTCTTCCCTGTGAGGGTCAGGAAGSCCTGGCACAGGTTGCCYAKAGAAGATGTGGACACCCCATCCCTGGAACTGTTCAAGGCCAAGTTGGATGGGAGTTGAACAACCTGGTCTAGTGGAAGATGTCCCTGCCCATGGCAGGGGGTTGGAAAAAAAATCATCCCTAAGGTCCCCTCCAAATCAAGCCATTCTGTGGTATGATTGTGTGATTASTAATAGCAGTGATAAACAGCAAATCCACTGAGAGATCATCCAATATTTTGACCTAATCTCTTCCTAGATATATATAAATACTGGGGTTAAGAGTCCCCAGGTGACGTTATGTCTATGACATAACAACACTTCTATATCTATATCTATATCTATATCTATATCTATATCTATATCTATATCTATATCTATATCTATATCTATAACAACACTTACCCTGGCAGGGTCCTAAAATGATGCAGAATGTACTGCTTGAACACTCAGATTTTCTTTTTGCCTTTTCAAGACAATTTCAACTAAAAATACTAATTTGACAAGACAGTGGAAGATTTTGATCAGATATGTAAATTTTTAATCTGCTATGTACAACTCTAATGATTCAAGTACTGCCTGCTCCCCTCTACATCCACCTCCACCTTTATCCATCCTAAAGCACTGTTCTTAAGCTCAGACAGGGCAAATAACATATTCTAGATATTTTTGACTACAAAAATATATGTATTGGTCATGCAACTCTTGTAAAATAGCCTCATATTCTCAGAATAGAATGAATCAACTAAAATGTAGCTTCTCTGATGGATTGGAATAGATTAGCCAAACCAAAGAAGCGCAGGATGTTACACATTCAGGGAGAAATAGGCACTGCTAGGGCATGAGTCATCTCTCCTGTTTTCAATGTCTACTTCAGAGAGATAAACTATGCTTTAGACCCTAGCAAAGCTTCTGATGATTCAATTTGTTTATTTTGACGCCAAAATTCTGGTGTTGATATGTGCCTGTGGGTACCTGTGGACTTTGTGTCTACATTTGCACGTTTGCTTTTCTCTGACAGGGCWGGGGCATCTGCACTGAGAGATGTCCCCCCTCAAAAAGGTGTGTGAGGTGTGTTAGCTTTCATTCTGCCTTTAATTCTGTTTTTTCCTACTTTCAAAAATAGAGACCAGTCACCTCCAGCCWCATGATGGTAAAGGAATGGACCAAGGGGCTGTTTCATTCCAGTGCATGGCAAACCCCAACACTTTTACAACAGCCTTCCAGGGCACACAATTACTTTAGAATATAATACAGATCTTCTGTTTTAACAAACAGGATACATTTAATTACTCAATGACAACCACATTGTTCCCAGAAACAGGATCTGTCATGTTATCTTGATACTCTCAGACTTGCCACAGACTCACAAATCTAGAAAATAYTTCATGCCTTACATTTTGTTTCTACAAATTAAAGAGGTGCTTGAGGTCTGGATTGGGCAGTTACATGGGCAGAAGTGGTTTTGAGGTAATATTTTTAAGAGTAGAGTGAAATGTGGGCTGGTGGCACCTGTGACTCCTAAGGGATCATGATAAAACAATCCAAAACAGAGCTGAAAGTGCACATCTGTCCCAGCTCACAGCCACTTTCCTATTCCAGTCTTGGGCTTGCCTTGAAGATCATAATGCACATAATGACTTTAAAAGCAGAACAAGTAGGATGGCACTGTTCCTCCCTGCAGTAATGTTTAGCCTGGCTCCAAAATATTCTTCCCTGTCTCTACTTCCCTTCCAAAATTATTCCCAAAACTTCTAACTCCAGAAGAGCTGTCTTAGACCCCAGCTCTCTCCAGCCTATCTCTATTCAGACAAAGAAGAAAGAAATGAAGTGGAGGAAAGAAAAAAAAAAAAGTAAATCTGGAAGGCATTTCACAGATTCCCCTTGTCCTTGTCTCCAGGATGTATTGCACACCCTCCAAGGGCCTRTTAACCATCTTTTGTACATGAGATTCTTAATAGCCACCTATGGTGGTTTAATCCAGTCTGAGGAGGATGGAGTTAGGGAGCAGCTTGGTGGGCACCTGGCAGCCAGRCAAGGTTAATCCACACCATCCTTTAYGGAAACTGTGCCTCTCCCTTTTCTCCAAGCCACTGAGCTGCAAAGAAGTTGAAGGATGTCCTGGAAGACAYGTTCAGAGCAGAGCAGATTGGAGCTTTGCACTGCAGCCTTGGGCTTCAGCATGACTTAGAATCAGAGAATCACTCAGGCTGGAAAAGACCTCTAAGGTCATCGAGTCTGACTCCTGCCTCACCTTTCTGTGCCCTGAAGGGATGCTGCTGGCAAAGGGAGATGTGTAAAATGCCATCAGAAAACTCACAGGAGAGCCTGCAAGCCAGCCCTGAGGCCAAAGCAAGAACACCAAGCCTGAAAGATCAGACCATTAAAAGCATTACTGATCCTCTCAATTCTTACAATTTATGATTCTCCCAGATGAATTGAAATTAAATTGAATACTCACATTAA
This sequence comes from Alauda arvensis, assembly GCA_902810485.1. Classification (NCBI taxonomy): domain Eukaryota; kingdom Metazoa; phylum Chordata; class Aves; order Passeriformes; family Alaudidae; genus Alauda; species Alauda arvensis. Next base: position 1,101,184 of record CADDXX010000150.1, on the reverse strand, counting down.
CAAAGTAATGGGAAATCCCAGTTCACATTTAGCCTCACAGTGGCTAAAAAATAGAGTTCTGCTGATTTATCTTAACTCCTTTCTCCTTACGTACCCAAAGCACATCTCAGTGCCTGGCCTACCTGTATCTGTTATTTAGGAATTGCCTGGGTAGCACAGACATCTCTGCCTCTGTTTGACCCAATGCACACAGAATGACCCCAGGATCTGATGGTTTCAAGTGTACTCTGCTTCTGGTTGCTCAGCAGAGAGCAGAGACACAGGTCCTGGTGATGCCATCAGCACCAACCAGCTCAAACCTCACTCATCACTTTCTCATCCCTGCTCTGGCAAACACAATTTGGGTTCACCTTCACAAAACTCCCTCCAAACCCTGGGCCAGGGCTGTTCACCACACTGACCCTGCTGGTTTTCACACCCCCACCTTCATATGGAGGTTCTGCCTTAAACTTTGCTTTGCTGCAAACAAAATAGAAAAGTTTTACTGTGAATGTCTAAAAATAGAATTGCAATCATCTATGCTTCCGTTACTTTAAAACTAAATTTATCAAGAGATTATTCCTCCATGAAGTTTAGCACGTAAGATGTCTTATGTTTTAAAGTTCAGYCATTTCACAGTTATTTATGAGCAGAAAATCTTGTGGATTAATTTTATAAAGAAGCACAATGAGTTGGGGGATCAGAACTCCTTTTGGTGTATTTGGTTCCAATAACTCTGCAGTCCACCTCTGCAGTTTTCAGCTATTTTTGTAATATTGTTTGTTGTGTTCACAGATAATGTGCTGGTGAGCACCAATAAGGTGAAATATAAAAGGTTACAGTTCAGTGTCAGAAAAATCTTCCAAGTAACAGTTAAGAGCCTGATGACTGAATAAGGACAGGGAAAAAAAGCCATATAATCCTCTGGGGGTTTTTATTTGTTTAGTTTCTACATTAGACAGTTCTTTGAGTGCAATTGATTTTGTAGTTTCCTCTGTAGTTTCCAATTAATCATCCTCCCTCTTTGTGAGGATGTTTTACACAAAAACAGGAGACAGGAAAACATTTCAAAATAGGGAAATGTGCTATAAAACCACAGCACTGGTATGGATATGCACAAGTGCAGGTTCTTATGAAACCACCCTTTGGAGGGGAAGGGGGAGCAGCATTGCCTGTAGTGTGGAACAGCTGACTGCAAATTTCCTATTGAAACTCTATTTCTATGGAAAAAYGCTTTTCCAATAGAGAAGCATTTAAGTAAAGAGCATCTACTTTGAGTTACAAATTTCTTTCTCTGACAAAGGAGCCTCCAAACTGAAAAGGGAACAGATTTATCAGAGAAAATCACCATTTCTCATAGGGGGGGAAAAAGTACTTTCTCTCCAAGAATGATGGGAAACAGGCCAGAAATCATCCTAATCACATCCCATTGCTGGTTCTCCCACTGGCTTGACATTCCTGTGCCTGTGYTTTTAAAATGCATTAAAAAATTGGGAATTTTACATAGTCATCTTAAGCCAAATATAAAATTTAATTTTAGAATTACTTGCTTTTGACCAAACACATTGTAACCCTTTAAATCACGAAGCAAAAAAAGGTGACAATRCCTATTCAAAGCCAGGAAAACATGCTTTTCTTCTAGAAGTCATCATTACAGCCTCATCCAAACATGAAACTTTTGATTGAGGACAAGGATCTTTTGGAGCTTTGAATGAGTAACAACGGGATTATTACAAAAATAAATAAAAGATGAGCAAGCTGCCACTTAAGCTATGGATTTCCCACTGCAACAGCTTCAAAACTTTCTTGAAACACAACAAATTAATAAAAAAAAAGGGGGAGGCAGACGATATGGCTCTGTCTAACTGACAGCATGAAAACATCAAGCACTTTGATTCAGATGAATAAATAATGACGGCGTGTTATCCAGGAAACAGAGCAATGCCAAGTCTGTTTGATCTCAGACCAACTGTTGGGTAAAAGTACTCTGAAACACTCTCCTGGGCACATGGGCCAGTTACATCTCGGCTCTGGGACTTGGATTATTTAAATGGGGCTCTTATTAAAAGAAGGGATTTTGTCCTAGAAGAAATTTTAAATCGTGTCACCTTCCTGAGGGGAAGCTCCAGCGTTACTCTGCTTATTCAGGAGGCTGGGGTTTGTAAGAGTGGGGGAGTTCCAAGCATCCTCTGTTATTGCTCTCCTACATCCCAAATTGAGGTGGAAGCAATGGGAAAAGAAGAAATGAGGGAGACTTGTGAATCTTGTCTCTTGCATTTCAGGGCTGCCCCAGAAAAGCCTGGAAATCATCCTCCCTGCAGCTTCCAAAGCCCACATCAAGGGCTCTGAAGCCCCAGGAGCATCTCCCTCATCACTGCACAGCAAGGAGCAGCGCCCTCATTTCATGGCTGGGAGCACATGCCAGCCTGACTTAGGTGAACAGGGATGCTGAACACTCAGTGCCAAGGCACAGGGAGTGGACAGAAGGACTGGAGAGGGACAAACTTCCTTCTGCATTTCTGGAGCCTTCTCAGTGTCCATGTGGCTGAGGCTTCACGTGTGGTACAAGGAAGTTTTGTGGATGAACCAGCTAGAAACTCTCCCCTGACTCCAGCTGCCCCATAATCTCCTCTKTTTCAAGCTGTGCTTCCAAGCCTCAGCACAACCCCTAAATGACAGATGATTTAATTGCAGTCCACTTTAGACAGCAGAAAGTGCTGCCTTCTTCCAGGCCAGTCTGACACCACTCRCCTTCTCTCTAAGGGAGAGTCCATCAACTCTCAGATTAGCCCCAAAATTCCATACCCAGCTCTTTTACAGGAGAAATTATCTCCCTCTTCTTCTCAGAACATCTAAAAACTCTCTAAGTTTACAAACATGCACTACCCAGGCAGGTGCTCCTGGACTTGTTCACCTTTTTTTCAGTATAGTCAACCTCCCCTGAAACACTCCATTGGACACATGGTTCCTTCCCTAATAAACAAGGCTTTGCGACCCTGAGAGCTCAGCTGAGGAAAAAAATCCCAAGCACTAAAGCAGGAAGCATAAAGACATCTGAAAAATGCTCCAAAGCCTCAGCTTCCAATAAACACATGAACTATAGCGACTGCCAAGAATTATGACTGCACGACATTACATCCAGCTCCTTGCTCTTATTAAAAAGTAAGCCTGGGCATCCGATGGGCAGATGGGCAGCACCACACAATCTGCTCTGATCCACCCTCTGAGCTTTAATGCATGCTCWGAGGTTGCCACAAAGCAAAAGTTTTCATCTTCAGGAAACACGTGAGCCCCACAAACAGCTGGRTGTTAGGATTTGCCAGAGTGTGTAGACTGAAGTGAGGAATTTTGGAATTGCAGACRGTTTTTTGTATGGTCTGGAGTGTGATGTCTCTCAATCTTCCTGCTACAGGGAATATAATGGGCCYTGATTGCTAGTTTTAAATAGAGGAAGGTAATTTGCACATTTTTTTGTAAGTGAAAGTTAATAGTCTTGGAAAATGTTAAACTGTTGAACTTCTTTTTTTTTCTGATGAGCATGAGAAGTGACAAAGTGAGATCTTTGGAAGCATAGCAATATCACCAGGATACTCCATGCAAATCTTGAGCCATCACCTCTAGCAAGATGAGGATTATTTTACATTCATAGTCCCTGATTTTACAAAATGCCAGCTTCCACAGTTGGGATTGGGTGCAGGATTGTTGAGATCTTTGTGTGACCACACCAATAGCCCTTGTTCTCAGTGCTCATAGATAATAACAAAGATTATTATCTGTGAGCAAAGATTATTAATAACAAACATCATTATAAAATGGTGTTTTGGAGACTGTGAAYATTAAGCTGGTTTTAGTGAATCAAAAACTCTTAGCACTATTAGCTGCAGCCCTGAGCCATAAGAATAATATCCTGTGCTTTTTCAATTCTATTTCTGAGCTATATGTCCTCAAATTCCCAAAGATATATCTGATTCAAGGTGGGATGGATAGGCAGAAAGATGAGGACAGGAAGGAAAAGAAACACCATGAGCCTTGCTGAGCTGTGGGGTCCAAAATAAAGATACAGCACCAACACCCAATTTTCATTTCCCAAATTTCCCTTCTGGAAATGTACTTGAATTGTGTTGGCTCTTGCCTTGAGTAGTGCTGCTATGAGTCTTTGTTGGGACTGCTCAGATTTTCCCCTTGCTTTCATAGATGCTGTTCCTTGCTGCACTTCTTAGCAGAAAGAGAGAAGCATAATTTATTAGGAGGGATGGTATTTTGATCTGTGACCATCAGTAAGTCTGTGGCCTTCAGATCAAACACCATTATCAAGATGTCCATTGAACTGGAAACAGCATTAGAGGGGAGACAGCTAACTCAGCATTAATCAAGATATTTTGTTCTTGCAGTATCTGAATATTTCTGATAGCACCAAACCTCTGGGAATTCCAGGCAAACCCATACAGATTTATCAAGGGGGGGGGCACATAAACAAGTGAGTTGTGACACTGCACTACAAGCATTACACACCAGACTGATAGCACAATCATTTCTAGGGTCCAATATTTGCATGTCAAGATCCAGAAAACTGCAAATATCATCTAGTCACAAAAGTGTCTTCCACTACCAGCATCAGGATTTAGACAWGGTACAATATACATTTAGAGACCAGCCCAATGTGCTGAACAAAGTCCAGTAAAATTTTCCAGTAACAACCAGCATGCTTCTCTGCCTGACCACAAGCTGGCTAACCCCAGTTAAATCTTCATTTAAACCAGCATCTACAGCCTTCTAAACCTGGGGCTCAGACTGCAGCTGTGCTGGTCAGCTGTAAGAACAGCATCCCCATCRATGTTCTGCACAAAGAAATTACAGATCTGGCTCTTTCCGCTTTCTTAATATTTATGCATCTGGTCTGGCAGCATCCATCATCAGGGTAGCCTTAGCTGGTGCCCCAGAGGGATGAAATAATGGCAATTTCAAAATGAGCCACAAGATGAATGGGAATGAGGAGGGCAGGAGGGAGCTGCTCTCAGGAGTCTGTCGGAGTTAGGTTATATCAGGCTGTACCTCTTGCGGCACAGGAAGGAAAATAAACCACCACAAATTAGCAGCAGAGGAAAACAATGGGTGTGAGCTTGTTCCACCAGGGGGTTGGGGTGGGAGTAGCCCTTGGCAGAACCTCGAGCAGGACAAGCATTGCCAAGGGATGAGGGCCTGGTTAGAGGCATAATGTGTTTTGTAAGGGACCTTGTAATCCTCAGGCCTGGGGAATGAGCCACTCCTGGAGCACAGAGGGTGCACCCACACCTCCCGTGACCCCAGCCCAGCACAGGCAAGGGCAGAAAGTCTCTCTTCTCAGCCTCTGGAGAACARGTCACCAAAAGGCAGCAGCTCTGCAGTCCCCAGGAGCAGAGGGAATGCCAGACTTCAGCTGGGAAGCTGCTTTTGGATACAGGGATGCTTTCAGAGCTTTTCCTGGCTGCAGTGGGACAGGGATAGGGGGTTTCCCCCACAGCTGCACACCCGATGGAGCAGGGTGGGGGCAGCCTGGTCCCTCCAGGACAATGRCCCTTTTTGACACAGAGCCTCGTTTCACACACCACTTTAATTCCCTCCTCCCAGACTCCTCCAAGGAAGAACTTGGCTGAAGTTCTGCTGCATYGTCAGGGGCTTTAGATTAACACAGACAACAAAGTGAATTAATAATCCCGAGGACTAGGCAGGGTATCATGCATTCCTTCACCATGTTAAGTGCCCAGCTGAGGGGAAGGGCAAGGAAGGATTTCCAACGCTGCACAAACATTTTGAGCCTCTAAACTGAAGCCCAGCCCCAAAAATCCCTGTTGCTATTTTTTGTTCTTTGACAGTAGCACCAAATGAAATTATTTTACACTAGGCAAACACACTGTGGATTGACAAAAGATAGAAAGTTGTGAGGTTATTTACCACTTCCACCAGCAAGATTAAGGCATCCCATCTTTCCAAAGCTTTTTCCCTGCAGCCCATCATCCTCTGCCTCCCCATATAGAAAGTTCAGCTGCACCCTGAGCTGGGGTGGGACATGCTCAGAAGGTCTGAAAGCCCAAACARCACCAGGTGAAACCTTTTCCTTGGCAGGTGTGAACTTAATGTGGTGTTCATCTCCTCAAACAACCCCTTTATCCACCACCTCATCTAGGTTCCTCCAAACAGAGTTCAGAGCATTGATTCTGAGCCATCAAACCTCCTGTCCTTGAGAACCCCAGCCCTACTGGTGCAGGGGGACAAGACAATCTCTCTAGGCTGTCAGCTGGAGGTCATTCCCCATCCTGCTCTTCAAAGCCACCTCATGGGCCTCAGCAATGCTTTGAAGGACATTCTGGGACAACAGGRATGTCCCAGGAGCAGGAAGGGAGGGAGGAACACCACAGCCCAGCTGCTTCAGTGAAYTTGTGTATGGGGGTGGCAGGTTCACTGACAGCTATTCCTTTTATTTCTGGATTTCTGTGTCTGCTTGAAAAGCTGTACCAGCTCTGCTGTATAAACAGGAACACAGAAAATTGGGCTAGAAATGCAAAGATAGCCAGAACCTCAAATCCTAACTTCATACTTTTCCTTCACATTTCAAGATCCATCTCCAGGAACATATCTATCTTCAGCTTAAAATTAAATTCCAAGTCTTAATACCTGCACAGCCTTTAACTATTTTTCTTCTTGCARCTGAGCTAACTATTTTCCCAGCCCTCTTCTCTCAGATGAAAGGCTCCATCACATCCAACCCCTTCCCAGCACTCCTCTGGGATCATGGAATCACAACCAACTGAGTTTGCTCTGAGATGTGCACAGGGATCCAAGGCCCATCAGCTTTGCTGTGCATGCCAAAGTGGCATCCTCTTCCCTGGAGCCCAAGCACAGCACTTTATGGGCTTCCCCACCTCCCCAAGTCTGCAACCACTGGCAGATTCTAGACTGCAAAATGTCCATTGTGAAAGGTGCCAGTCAAGGGTGTGTTTGAGGCTGAGACAGGCACAGCCTATTTTACCTGCTCAACTAAAAKATTTCCATGTTCACACCTTGACTGAGAAGAAGAAGCAGAGTTTTCATCACCTGCTCAAGGACAAAAAATTTACTTGGCTTGTTTTACAGCCCCTCAACAAACAGGGACAAATCCATGGGGCTTGTCCCTGGGAAGCTYAATCCTGTTTTGGGCAGGGGGGGTTCAGATGTGGCCACTTCTCACACACACACCAGATTTCAGCTGCTGAGACAGGGGACTCGGTGGGAGGGTTCACATCACTGATGACATTCAATATTGCAGGTGTAATGTAAATAAACAGGGGAAAGGAGAGCACTATTTCTGTTTATGCTGCACCAATCATTTGTAAATACTCAGAGCTTTTAGTATTAACTACCCTAGACAGTGAAAAAAAAAGCAGAATGCAGAGAGGACATCACAGGAGTCCTTGCACTAGTTTGGCTTTTTTTTYYYCCCTTTTTAGCCTAGTTTCCTGAGGAAAAAAGGCTTATCTGGTCATGCTGTCTGTCTTTTAATCCCCYCTAATAACTTTTGAATCCATTGGCCAATTTCAACCACTCTTGAGACAGACGTAGCTATTTCATACTAAACTCATGGTATAGAAATGGAGAGCTAAGTTCTATAAATCAGTTTGTGCCTCCTCTGTGGTGCAGCTCCAACCCCTTATCAGTTCTGAGAGCTGGAAGTCAGCATATCCACCAGTTAGGGATGCACAGGAATCTTCAAAAGCCACTGCAGACATTGCCATTAAGCCCCACAAATGGTCAGGAAGAAACCACTTGGAAACCTGAGTTAAAGGTAAACAAACCAGACCCATAGGAAATTATGTTGAATTAGTTTTGCCACTCTCAAAGCAATGGGAGCTCTAGTTTTCCTGTTTTAGGATGACAACCTCAGAAAAGCAGAATCAGTGTTTCTGTGTAGGGATTAATATTGTGGCTTCCTCTCTCATCCTTTTCTGCCTTGGAGGAGTAAAGTCTAAAACTTAGCTCCCGAAGAAAGAGGAGGAGATCAACATTGAGAACATCAATCCCTTAAAGCAGGACCACGCAGAATGTGGAGACCATGAAAGCCACTCAGCTCTGCCTTTGSTTCAGGGGCAATAACTTCATGCAAATCCCCTGTCCAGGGCAGCAAAGCAGCAGTGAAACTCTCCCACAGGAGCCTGAAGGTCGGGCTGAAATCCAGCTCTCCCGAGAGCAGCATATGGTGCACCAGAGCTGCAGAAGCAGCCTCTGCATTTACACACACTTTCAGTTTTATTTCCCTGCCTACACACACCACACTGAGGGTCTGCACCTAGAAACAGGACCTTGGTGTCTTGACAGGAGGTTTTGTGCATGCAGGCACAATGTGATGAGAACAAGTTTTAAGCCAGGGGCAGAAATATGTTCCCAAACYCTTGTGCCCTTGCCACAACTGGATGCAGGCAGGCACGGGACTGACAGAACTTTTTTCCCACATGGCAAGCTCAACGTGTTTCAAAGCTTACACACACACACAGAAAAAAATAAAAAATCTAGCTCAGCTGCTCTATATCATGAGAAATGGCTGATGTGCCCAGCACACTGGCAGACTGCCTGGCTACCAGCTGTGGTCTGACTCCTAACCCTGCTAAAAACAGAGGTCTGCCAGTGGACACAGTGCCACAGAAGCTGCAGAAAACAATGCCTGCCTTTGGATGAGCCTGAGAAACCACGATCAGGGCCAAGGAGACAAACACTGAGCGGGGGGGTGCAAGATTTCAGGCAGCTGGGCTCTCTTCACTGTGGATAGCAATGACCTGGCATCCTGGAAGTCGGCAGGAAAACTCAACCCTGGGTTCTGCCTGGAGGGCAAGAAGTTCAAAGGACTCTAAACTGGCCTGTGGCCAGCCTGAGAGGAGTGTTTAACTGGGTGCCTGTGAAATGCATTTCAAACATTCTCCTAAAAATGCCATTTCCATGTAAGTCCTACCCAGGCAGGCTCRCTCCTCTCCTCTCCCAGTTAAGGAATGCAGCAATTATGCCCACAATGGGAGATCATCTCCCTGCTCAACAGCCAAGCTGCTCTCCCATCAGCTGAGCTCTGATTCTGGAGGCAGCTCTCACCTCCAAATCAGTACCTGACAGGCAAACTCAAGCTGCTGGCTTTGGAAATTGGAAGGACAAGACTTCAGGAAGGCCAAATCACACTTGGAATTGCTTTGTCTGGGTTGGTCAGTGCAGATCTGAAAGGTCAGTCTCCATGATCTCTAGGAACCTTGTGCTCAATTTCTGTCTCCTGCCCTCATGAGCACTTCCCATGCAGCCTGTATATAAATCAAACAGCAACAAACTCCATAATTATTAACCAGCTTGTGATTTTCAAGGCCACATATGCTCAGCCATCTCCAGGATTCAGGACTGACTGTCGGCATGTCCTGCAAGTCTTATCTTGAAGGCAGCCTCAGGAGGCAAGTTAGTACAAACTCTTTCCCCACAGGAGAGTTCTTTCTATTTTCTCTTTCCTCATTATTGTCACTTCTGTATTCCTTCATCCTGTGAACAGATCTGTTCAGGTCAAGATGCTGGGAAAAATCCGGATTGCAAAGTCAAATGTGGTTGGTTATGTAGTTCCACCATGAAAGCCAATGACTCTACTYTGCAGTCCTTTTCCAGAAGGTGTAGTTGCTTGTCTCTCCTGGAACTGACAGGAACCTTGATAAAAGTCAGATTATTTTACCTCCAATAAGATAAAACAGACTGAAGTCCAGCAGAGAGCTACCTCCATGTGATTTTAACAAAAGTTAYGTGGGCTTTTCTCTTTGTCATCTTGTCTGGCAYGTGTCCTGTGGGTCGGTKGTGACCTGGAGGATTATTTCTGCCYGTAGAGGAGTTTCTTACTCTCCTTTCAGGTATACAGAAGGTATGAAATGGAGATCACACCAAGTTCATTCAGGTCTATGGCATTGCAAGGTTGCATTATTGCAACACACTCAACTGAGGTCTAACTTTCAAGTCTTTTGTCATTAATGTAGTGAGGCAATCTGCCTTCTGAACAAATCACACCACTTGAGCACATTACACATGAAATACACATCTCACTGCTAATTCACTCCTGTGTATTGTYCAGCAGGAAAGTCCTTAGCAGCAAACTCCCAGAAAGATTTTAGCCTGTTATACCAGCACTGATGCAGCTCTCTGTGATGGAGCTGAGCTGTGCCCATAGGACAGACCCCACCTCTGGAATTCACACATACTGTGAAAAGTATCTCCCCTCAATCTTGGCTGAATTCAGAATAAGATAATTAATGTCTTCTTATTCATTAACAGCTGAATGCAGATCTCTCCTCAGCTCAACTTTTGAGCTGCCATTTGGGATCTGGAGACAGCTGCTCCTGTGTCCTCCCCCGTAGAAGAATAAAAACTGGTCCTCTCTYAGCCACAGCAAAACAAACCTCAGCTGTAGGGTGACAGGTGTCTTTTAAGTCCTCCTCACAAAACAGCAGATAATACTYGAGGCTTGACTTTGCACTTGGGCTTGATAACACCCAGCTCAGAGGAGGTGGGAAACACAGCATGACCTTGATGGCATTTCACATCTTCACCTTTTCCTCTCCTGTCTAAGCAGCAGCAGCATCTGCACAGGCAGGAGCTGGTGCCCAGCCTATGTGCCAAGAGGAGCTGCAGCTCCCTGCACTCACTGATTCATTGCTAATGCAACAAATAGCCTTGGGTGTGCAGTATTGGTTGTGACAAGCTGGAACAGTTCCATGCATCAGATGATGAAGTTGTTCTTGCTACCAGCAGGTACAATTGTCTTTTCTGCTGAACTAGCAGCACACTTTCTTCTCCATTTGCTCCTCACTTTTCCCCCTCTTTGACTACTTTTTAAATATTTCAGAGATGTACTCCCGTGGCCAAGCTCTCCGGCACATTTTCAGCAGTTCTGCTGAGCGTGCATTTTCAGAGCCTCTATGGGGGCAGAGCCACGGTTAGAGCCACTCCTGCCATCCTGCTTTGAAGGCTCTCATGTTCCTGCAGCACAGTCTTGACACGCACAGCAAGCTCCAAGCAGAGAAAAYGCTGGGCAGACCCAAGGAGAGGTATGTTCTGAGGACTGGGGACCAGCACAGACCTCGGCTGGGAAACTCAGCAGCCCTGAGGACAAAAGCTTTTCTCTGTGTTTCATCACCTAAAGCAGCACGTTTTAGCCATCCAGCATCAGCAAAGCACGTGGTGAGAGCACAGATGCTCCAAGTTCAGACAGCAACAATGCAGAGGCACCTCCTGGCAGTGTCTGGGGTCACACGAGGCCACACACGTTGTGCTCTTTCTCTACACCTGATTAACCATGTAAGGAATRCTCACACTGCTCCTGGCCGTGAAAACACTGAATCCAGGGCTGTCTCTTGGGCTGGGAGGTGCTTCTGCTTGGGAGGAAGCAAAAGCAAGGTGATGGGGAATGTTCACCTAAGCAGAATTAGAGGCAGGAGTGGGAAGGACTTGGGAAAAATAAAGGAATGGTGGTGGAGAGGGAAGTTCTGGAAAGATTTGGGTGGAAAGATCCTTCATTGGGWCCCTGGGACTGGAAGGGGATTTCTGGAGCTCTCTGTGGAKGTTTGAAGAAATGGACAAAAAATTAGTTTGCTAGTGTATGATGGAAGGCCAACCCTCTGGCTGTGTCATTCCTACAACACTSTGGGTATGCAATTTGCCCTCAGTTTTACCTCTGTAAAGTAAGAAATACTGTGCTGCTTGTTGTGAAGAGATGCTTAAATTATTTCTGTCCTATTAAATAGCTTTTGGTGAGGGGTTTTTCTGTTTGTTTTGCTTGATTGSTTTGGGTTTTTTCTTTYCAGCTATCTCATTTTCTCTTCATGGAAATCTAGTGCCTCGATTTTCCAGCCCAGTTTGGCAGTGTGATCTCCCATTCTCAGGAAGGCACAAGCCCTCCTCCCTGGATTGCTGTTCCTCTCCTCCAAAATTTTTATTCCCTTTGCCTCAGCTGCTGCAGCCCTTCCTTTGGAGGTTATCTCAGGSCAGCCCAAGCTTCCTCAAGGCTGGWTGAAGTGGAAGMAACTGCAGAGCTTCTCAGGCTTCAAGGAGCTCTGTCTGACCCTGTGATCACTCTGTTGTGACTTCACCCATTCCTTTCTCCTGGAGAAACAAGTGAAGTCTCACAGACAATAAAACCCAGGAACAGTGTGTGGAAAATCAATGCCCTGCCCCTAAAAAATAACACTTCAAAATCATGGCAAATAACATAATGTGTGAACCTCTCCTTTAGCTTCAATCAGAACACATGTGCTGYTGGTCACAGCCCCCAACAGTAAAATCACATTGTCATCCAAAGATTTCACCTCTGTGATACACATTTTTTTGCCTGTTTCAATAAAATTTGCTACTTTGATAACAAAGGAGAGGCATTCAGATTTTCAAAATACAGACTAGGTCCTTATGAGTTATTCAGGCATAGAAGTCACTGCTCATCAAAATAAGGTTTTCTCAGTCTGTATTTCAGCATTTCACAAAGAGACTGGCCTTGCAGCCAAGATGTTATTGCCAGGATCAGCATTATATACATGGAGGGGGAAAAAAAAGTAGAAAACTGTATGAAATGTAAAATGCTGATAGCTGTCAAGAAACCTTGTAAAGCACAATGAACAGCACACAATCACTTCAGTAATTTGAGGCTATAGAGTGGAAAGGAAGGCCAAAACTAGGAGCACCAAACACACACAAAACATAATTGATGCTGCTAAATATACCACTGAGGTAAATGCTTATAGGGCTAAAGGGATAATGTTAAGGCTCATTATTTTGGCTGCAAGTCTCCCAGGCTCAGCAGTGCAGGGAGAGGTGAATCCCAAAAGCCATTCTTTGTCCATTTCTAACTTGGAATCTGTTGGGTTTCTCATTAGGAGCAGTGGGGGATGACTCACAGCTCACCACATCCCCTGCACACCAGTGCTTGGACTGAAGTGCTCTGTGTGCACAGAGCAAGTCCACAACAGAGCACTGAGAAACCCATGGCCTGTGTGGTGATGGGGACAACAGGGGTGTCCCTGCCTCCAGCACCCAGYACTCCACAGGATCCAAACTCCAGCACAAGGTGGAGCGTGCTGCTGGCCCAATTTCCCAAACCAGTGTGATAAAACCAGCTCTCCCAGTGCAGGAGATGGTGTCATGCTGAGCACACCTAGGTCATGCAGTGCACAGCCCCATTAGAGATCCCTGGACCAGCTCCAAAAGAGTAAAAGCATCCACAGCAGCACAGAACAATAGTAGGTCAGCTCCTAGAAGCAATAAAACCACATTAGCAGCATGTAAATCTATGCTAAGTAGCCTCTCTGGTTTTGCCCTGAAAAAAAAAAATATTGCCTCCTCCAGTAGCTCTTCTCTGCAACCTTTTACATGGGCACCCAGGATGATTTTTTTTTTTTTTTAGGTGCACTGCAAAAACTGTCAGGGTTTGGGCTGCCCCTTGGGATGGGAAGGATGATTTGGACCCTCAACAGCTCATGAAATCAGCTACAGATTGCTGCCCTTCAGCAGAGTTTCCTCAAGCTCAGGTTGTGGCTGCCTGCAAGGTGCTTGGGGCAAGAGGATTTGGGCTGCTGGAAGAAGTGATGCCTCCCTGGGGTTAAGGACACTCCTGTGTCTGAGAGCCCGACTGCTGCTGACCTGAAGCAGCAGACACTTGAATGCAAGAGAAAGAATTACAAAATCTCCAAACTATGAATGCTCAACTTCCCCAAAAAAAAGCCAGTGAAGCACAGCTCCCCCACCAAACCACATTTATCATTATTATTAATATTTATCACCGCTGTGATAAATTAGATAAATAAGCACACAAAAAAGGTAGAGGGTCTCTGCAACAAGATTGTTACAAAGAGCCTAAATTACTCTGCACACAATCCATATTTCTTCCAAGGGACACAACCCTACAGCTGATACTGGGATGAAAGGGAACCCAGCAGAGATTGCACTTTTATTACATATTTCTCCATCAAGCAACTGATTAAAGTTTGCATTCCAAGTACAGCTATGCTGTAGGCTTAAGAAAAATCTTCTCATTTGAAAGTCATTTCCCTCCCCTGCATCTGGGACAATCAGCAGCATGAAATAGAAAATATTAATAAATAAATATGGAACAGCCCAGAGTTCATGTTCAGTCAAAGCCAAGACTTGTGTGTCCCAGCATCAGGAGGTTTGAAAGACTGAATTCTGATACTTCCAGCAAATGAAAGAAAAACCTCACTGCTTTGCAGGGCTTCAGCTGTGATTTGGGAAGCTCCCCTTCCTCCTCACAAACCTGGGTGTTCAGCTCACTGATCCAGGGCTGTGGCTCACCTCCCAGCCTGGGTTTTCCCACAGARCAGAGAACTTCTCCCAAAGTTCTCCTGAGTGTTCCAGCCCAGYAAGGGTGTGCTGAGGACAGTGTCCCACTGGTGCTGCTCTGCTGCAGTCTCCAGCTAAGGATGAAGTCAAAGAGGAGCACTTCACTGCTCAGCTGCAGAAGGACAGTGGCTGTAGGATGATGATTCTAGTTTTGGCTCTGGTATCATTATTCTGAGCCCCAGCTATGTGTGGGCTGCCAGCAGAAACMCAGAAGAAGGTGGCATGATATCACAACCATATTTCATGGGGGGAAAAGAGGGTGTTTGTAGTTGCCATCATATGACATGATGTGGGGAAGTGTACCAGACTGTCATGCATCAATATCTGGGCACTTACAACCCCCTTAGTCTGTCCCTTAATAAAAGAGATGCTTAGAGCTTTGGTGTTGTGAAGCAGATCTGTTTGCTGAGACTTTCTGCAGAGAAAGAATTTCMCCCTTAATGAGATGTAGGGGAATTTTCCCTTTCCTATTTCCCSAGTTCTCTCCAAATATCAGCTTCATCCTTCCAATCCTGTGTTGGCCATGCTGTGCCGAGCCTGTGCAGTCACTCTCCCTGGACACTGAAAGGGCTCAAAAAAGTTTTTACCTCCTATCCTATGACAACCAAAATGTTGCACACTCAAGTNAAAAAAAAAAAAAAAAAAGGAAAGGAAAGGAAGTCAAGAATAACATGATAATGCAGGTGCTTGTGTTAGAATCAGTGACAAAACTGTAGCTAGAGAAATTGCTGGCCTTTTTAAGGGCAAGAAGGAACTTTTCAAACACATAAGGAACAAAATGTATCCTCTAAGTACCATCAGACACAACAGCACAGAAAGGGCAGAAATGTTCAATACCTATTTCTGTTCTGTACTTGGGAAAAATCTGTGCAATGGAGCAATAATATGCTGAGAATGACATTTCACATTTAAGAGCAATAAAGATGTACAAAAGGAGCATAAAATGCCCTGGTTTCTTCACCTAGACTGTCTATATCAACAAGTTATGATAATTGARGCCCAAGAGTTCCCACAGATTTGGCCACCATGTACTCTGAATGTCAGTGCTGCTTTCCAAAGTACTGGGACACCACGGTGAAGCAAACCAACAATTTGAAGAAAATCACAATTGTGGCAGTGTTTTATGTGGATAAACAGAAAGATGTGAGYGGCTGAAAAGCTTTCTGGGGGAAAGAACAGAAGAGCTGATGCAGGGCTTGGTTAATCAGGGCTCAGGGGACAGTGATAGAAACTGATGGGAACATTACCCCAGTTCAGTTCTGATGTCCAAAGCACAAGGGTTGTGCTGATAAATTAGAAAGGTTTAGGGAAGTATCATTAAAGACAATTATTTGCTGGAAATGAGGCTCAYAGTAAACGCTGCAAAAAGCTCAACTGCACCAAAGGAAATGGAAAGGGATTAATTAATCACAGTACCAGCACCCTTGGACAAACACAGCTGAAACATCACTACTCCTCTCCTTGTTATGGAGTGCTTTGCACTCTGTCAAAATTATATAGAAGAAATCCAGTGGTCAAGAAYTGGAACAAAAGAAATATTAATTAGGTGTAATGTGCACACTTTAAAGAAAATCATTTAACCATGCTTTACCAAAGACTAATAACCTACCAAAGACTGAAGGATGAAAAATCCATCCTGCTCAATTCCTCTTTTCCTGACAGTACATGCTGTAGCTGAAACAATACTAATTATGAGGAGCCCTCTGCTACTCTGGAGACAGAGTAGATGATCACAGTTTTATTTCATGGCTTTATACTCTCTAAATTATGGAGTTGAGCCTAAATTTTCCAGCCTTTTCTTTCTTATCCCACTACAAAAGGAACAGAGAGGCATAAGCCAAAATCATGTACTTGGGCTTCAAAACCCAGCACAACACCGTGCACGGAGCTCTGTTATAAAATGTGATGGGAGGGAAGGAGGAAGCTATCCAGATAAAAGYGAGCAGATGCAACAGCACAAAATGAACATTACTGCAAAAATCTAGACTTGCTCAGGTTCCCTTGGCACAGAAAGATGCCTCAAATCTCTGCTCCCTTTCTGTGTTACAGACAGGCGAGCGTCACCCCGCCACACCACCTAACTGGCACCCAGCCTTCCAGGGAGTGGGAGATAGGCAGCCTAAAAATAGGCTGTCCTCTGTTTTGGCTCTCCCCTCCCTCCATCCCCCCCCCTCCCCTCAAAGGCTGGCAGTCCAGGGAAAAACATCCAGAAAGCAGCAGCCTTAGCAGAGTGAGCTGGGAGGTGTTTCTGGAGAGGGAGGGTCAGGATGGGGAGCTGGCAGGGTGATGCCAAGCACAGCACAGGGGGTCTGGTCCCTGCCTGCCCTCCTGCTTCTGGAAAGGAGTGATTTCCAGCACCTCCAGCACCAGAGATGCAACCTGAGCCTYGCTGGAGGTGTGGGGACAGAGCCACACAGGCTGTCCCTGCCCTCCAGGATGGTGTCCCCAGCTGACTCACTGYTGAGCTTGGCTCTTGTGGCAGATGCCACAGCAGCTCCTTCATTGTTTCCTGCTCAGAAACTCTCTTCAGCCACCCCTTTACCCTGTAAAGGCCTTTTCTTCAACAATCCATGCAACTTTGGTTTCAAGGAACCAGCATTTGCAGGCAGCAAAGCCTCACAGGACAGTTTTTAATAGGAATTTCATTGACATTGGAGATCCTCACAGGACTTTGATGAACACTTGAACTTTAATCTGACATTTACGTGCCTAAAACTCTGTATGAAGCCCAAATTAAGAGATCTTACACTCTGCTATTGATGCTTTCTCTCATATGCAGCTTTACAAAGCTCCAGAACATCAGTAACATTTCAGAAAGCATTGGTTCTGCTTTTAACTGGCTATGACAAGTCAAAATCAATTAGAGATTGATCTCAATACTGGTTTGTTTTCTTTTTTTTTTTTTTTTTAATTTATTTTTAGCCTGCCATTTAGTAACCAAAGTGAAGAAATGCAATCAATCAGATGCAAAGTTGCTTTGCAGCAAAGCTTTTTCCTGGATTATAAGGCATTTTGGGAACTTTCTCAAGCTCCTAAAGACAACAGTGTAAATAACATTGCTGATTGAATTCTGCAGAGTGCTCTAACAGCAAGACTGATGGGTAGCCTAATACATTGTGTAGTTGCTATAAGCAATGATCTCCCATGCTAATCACAACTTTCACATTCATTAGAGTTGTAGGAGCCTCCTGGAAGAAATCATGTACCAGGGAATGTCTCAAACATTTGCAATGGTAGCTGTGACTCTGAAACTAGCTTTCAAACTGGCATTGGGAGGAAAATATTCAATTTTTTCAAAAAAAAATTCAATGTATTTGACATCCCAAATCTGAGACCCAAATGTGTGAGATGCTGYTTTTTGAGTCCTGCCCTGGGCCACAATCCTGCAAACCAACATGCACATCCAGCTGCCACAGTTTAAAATGAGCATGAAGTGATCATGCTCTGCATTCAGGGTGGGACTCTGGACCACTGAAGTGAGAGGAGAAAATTCACTTGCAAGGCCATTCCTCCAGGTTGTTGCTCAGGTTGTTTCCTAACTTTGGGGTACTGTTGGGAAGGGGTAACACAGCAGACACACAGAAGTTAAGGCAGGGTAGATCCCTGGCCACCCCCAGTACCATCACATGATAAAAACAGTGCARCTGGTACCAGCCCCACCTTGGAAAACAAACCTCTCGACCCCAGGGCTGGTTGTTGGCAGCTGAGTGGCTGTGCAGTGCTGGTCAGCAGCACTCCTTGATTTACAAAGCTGCTATCAGCCCAGGGATGAAAATCAAGGTGCCCAAAAGGAGTGCATGGGATTAGGGGGCTCCTTGAAAGGGCTCAGCCATGCAGCAGGAAATAGCCTCTGCATTTTGGGGCATGAAGACTGCTAGAACTGATGGAGACAACACTGATAATCCCTCCAAAATATGTTTTAAACCACCTTCCTCCTAATTTCAGGAAACAAACAGCCCCCAAAAACAACCCCTCTAACAGAATTAAAGCTTCTTACTTAGACCACCCACTGCAACCAAACCAAGGCACCAGTTTGCCACTCAAATACACCATTTTCATTGCTGTGATGCCAATTTCTGTGCTTTCCCTGGCTCCTTGCRACCTTTTAAACTCTTAAAATAATGCTGCACACAGTTCCCTCCTGCTCCTTTCCTCCTAGAGGCAGCTGGGCCAGCAAGGCCACTGTGGAGAACAGGGCACAGCTCATTATGTGCCTCTGCACTGGCTCTGCCTGTGACATCCCCATGGTGGTTCCCAGCTTTGCACCACCATCCTTTATCCTCTGGGGTCAGAACACCCTGTTTCTGCTCATCAAGAAAAAAGKCAGCCAGCACACATCCATGCCACTCCCTGAGCAAGATCCTGAAGGCTTTACCCAATTGTCACCTCTGAGGCCACCCCTTGGACACGAACATCCCRTGTAAGACMCAGGGAGAGGAGCATTTTGMCCCACAGAGGGTGGGTTTGATTGAYCAGGGAAAGCARAAGCCGCTGCAGAGCGAGGCGAGGAGGAGGGGCCCGGAGGTGGCTCCCAGCCACCTCCATGCTCCTTTGATCCCAGGGCCATGCTGGCCGCTGGCCAGTCCCTGCTGTGGGCTGTGTTAATCTGGGCTGGCCACGGGTGCCTCCCGGGAGGCTCGGTGGCAGCTGGAGATTACCGGGGTCAGGGACACCCTCCATTTTCCCTTCCTCGCGCCACTGGCAGCGATGGGCAGGGCGAGGGCTGGGGGRGAAACAGCCACAGCCTCATGGCATGGGTGCACACGAGGCAGGGCGTCCTCAGTGGGATCCCTGCTGCCTCTCCTGCTGGTTTGCAGCAGCTTCTTGCAATGGCTGGGCACACGTGTCCCATCTGCCAGCACAACAGACTGGCCAGTTCCCAGCAAAATGGGGAGCACACCACTGGTGGAGATGGAAATTGCATTTTCAATTGGAAATTGCATTTTCAATATCCTTGCTTCTTTCCTGATGTGTCTTGTTTCGTTTTGGTTTTTTGTATAAATATGCAGATATAAATAAAACTTTTCTTTTATATATAGCTATTAATCCCTATCTGATGCACATAAAGTGGGCAGCAGTGCCAGTACAGTCAAACATCCCTCCCTGCACACAGGGAGACTCAGCTGCAAAATCGTGGGGCAGGATTAAGGAGGGAGGGGACATCATCTTTGTCCTTTTGTCACCTCCTCCAGTCTTTCAACAGGACCAGGCTCTCTCACAGCTCAAGGCACCCTTGGTACCTGACCCCTGACACCTACTCCTCCTCAAAGGACTGTCCACAACCTCCTGAAGCCAGTGAGAGTCTTCAGCAGGCTTGGATCCAGCCCTGGAATCCACATGGTGGAGCCTTTTCAGATTATTTCAAAATGCACCGAGACCCCTGGGCTTTGTTTGCAAGCTCCCTTTAAAACAATGCAATTACAACCTACACCTGGCATTACCTGATCTCACAGACCTGGCTRGTGGAGGTGAAGCAGTCCCTGGCCTAACAATGGGACACTAAACATAAAATAGAATATAACATGAAATAACACAATAAAAATCCTGTAAACTGACATTATTGAGCCAGTGCAGTCCCCTGTGGAACTCTGCTGGATTCACTGATGTGTAGTGTGTGGCTGGGTCACCACACAGTCGCTTTCTTACATATGATGCTCCTTTGAGCCTCTCTACTCCCAACCCAGGAACTGCCTTTAACAGTRCTTGCAAAAGCCAAACACTCCTTAGTCCTGAAGCTCTGAATCAAGTTGTCCAGTGGGTTCAAAAGCTACAGAAYAAGACAGATACACACTGGTTAACCACTGGAGAAGGCAAGCAACAAAAGACGAGTTTCAAAGGCTTGTGCAACTAATGACTACATAGAAAATTGGAATTTCCTATGCAACAAAGGCATTATGCTATTATTTCTTACAGTTAACAAGTCCAAGTACTAAAAGGGTACAGAAGACATTACATCTGGCATAATAGTTAATTAAAAACCACCTAGGAGACAGCTTTGGAAAATTCCAGAGAGGGAATGATGTTTCAAAATGTAGTGTTGGATCTGAAGAAATCAAAAAGAGCTTTACCTTTGGCTTCATCAGGCTCTGGATCAGGCCCCTAAAATAGTTCTGGAAATGCTCCAGAAGACTTATTTCAGCTACATTTAAGCTCTGTGCTTTGCAGCTATTCAGTAATTTTCTCTGTTAGTGTTAAACTGTCCAGGGAACTTTTCTGCTCGTAAACAAATCCTCCATCTCCCTTCTGTCGCTTTTACATCGACGCTGCATCACTGACTTCCAATAAACAGTCTCCTGATTCACCCTGTTATGAGACACTGAGCAGAATTAGGCACCAGAGATGTGTCTAAAAGCCTTGGTTTCAGGTTCTGAGCATCACTTAGACTAATTAATAAAAGAAAACCACAGCCCAGAATATTTCAATGTTTTTGGATCACAGCCTCATACGCAGCCACTGCCTTGTTCCCAGGAGTCCACAACCATCATTTTGGGGTGGTTTTTTTTAGCATTGTTATTATTATTTTGAGGGTCTTTTATGCCATTCCCCATACCTGGGTGAAAAAAAGGCAGTGTGTGACCCGGTGCAGTGTTCCCAGGTTCTTTCTGGCCTGTCCTAAGAAGCTAAAAAGCTTTCCTGGATCCTCACTATTGAGCACACAACACTCAGAGCAAGACCCGCCAGCTCAGCACTGCTCAGGTTTCACCAGACAGGGAAAACCCCAAGAAACTTTTAACCAAAAGAACAATTTTTCCCCAGTTGTAACAGCACTTGAGGAGCAGAACTGTGCTTCACAACTGCCAGAAAARGCAAGTTGTTCAAGCCAGGGCATCTGTACACCTCTCAGGTGCTTGCTCAGACACCGTGCGGATGCAACAAAACTTTTGGGGGTTGTAAAGTTGAGAAGCGTCATGGAAAAGCAAACTCAGTATAACACCAGCAAGATTTCCATCAAGCACAAGGGAACACAAGAACCCAGGGATTTTCCTAGGAAAGGTTTTACCCCGGTTTCATCCTCCCATGAAGGAGCCAGAGCCTCAATTCMAAATCCAGCAGGAGCAGGAGCATAATGGACCTACAAGAAATTTGTTCTAGAAGCACTCAAGTRCTTCTCTAGCTAAAGTACTACTACAGAAGTGTCATAAAATGATGGGGCAAGGGAAAAAAGCACAGAAAGGATTTATTTTGTCTTTATCTTCCCTTATTCATATGATAATTCCTTTTTTTAAATTATTATTCCTTGTAGCTGTGACGTATGGTTTCATAACAACTATTTACTTTTCTCCCTTTATCTAACAGCTGTCTGCTGAGAAAGACAGAAAAATAAACCAAACATGTTAAAACCAAGAGAAACTATTCATATGCCATGTATAATTGCGGGCTATATTTAAGTCTTTGTACATTATCTTTCAAATTATATTTAGTTTCAACAGGAGGGGAAAAAAATCCCCCTTACTTTCTAAAATTAGCAACAGAATTTGTATATTGTTTTCAAATCCAACTGCTCTTCCTCAGAAACTTTTGCCAGGGAATAATTAATATCTGGAGACAGGGAATCTGCCTGGATCGGATGTGTTTTGACATTGGCCCACTAACGGTCACCTAGAGCGAAAAACAGGGGAAGTCCTCGGGGAAAGGGCTGTGTAAATCTGGATTAGCTCTGCTGAAGTCGAACAAATCGATCTGGATTTACGCCGGCGGAGCCGAGAGGACTCATCCCTCCGCCTGATGGACGCGGGGAAGGGAAGAGCTGCGAGGACCTCGGCAAACCCGGGGAACTCTGCCGGAGGGGTGAATTCCCAAGGGACCCAGAGCTCACCACGGGGCGGCTGAATGGGAACTACACGAGCCGGGTTAGACCTCTCGGCGTCAGACGCTGTTGAAAAGAGATAAAGACGGGGGGAAAAAAAAAAAAAAAAAAAAAAAAAAATTGTTCAGATACTTGCAGTGCTTTGCAGACCCTCTCGCTGCAGACAGCGCCTTTGCCCCTCCGGCAGCACGGGAGCTGCGGGCACAGCGCGGTGGGGACGCACCGGAGGCGGGGTGCGGTGTCGGAGGCTGGCACCGGGCTGGGACCGGGCCGGCACCGGGCTGGAAGCGATGTGCTCGGCCCCGGGGAAGMAGAGAGGGCGGCCGCGTCACGTCGCGCTGGCTGGACTAATATGGGGAGCAGGGAGAGCCAGAAACCCGTCCGGAAGGAAAGGACAACCCCTGTAACACGAGAGCGAAACGGGGAGCGGGCACACACCCGAGGGGGTTTGGCAGGGTTCAGGGCTTCCAAGGGGATGGAGCTCCCGGCTCCATCCGGGATGGCAGGCGCGGGAGCAAGTTTGGAGCAGGGGGGTTCCTTCCCCACAGCACTCTATTAAAGGCGGCATAATTACCCTGTTATAATCAGGCAGGTATTTTAAAAGAGGCTGTAGCGTGATTTTATAATTGTGCATTATGTAACGTGCTACCGGCGTGTCAGGCCTCAGACAACACTAAGTGCCTGTCTACAGGTCAGGCTGTAACACTTTCATGATGCTCCTCTCCCCAAAAGCCTCCCGCTAACACCGCTCTCCCTAAACCTCTGCCCACTTCTGGCGGCTGCATCACAACTTCACGACAGAGTTGCTCCTCTTTGTGAGCTTTACACCACGGGGAGGGGGCTTTTTTGTCCTTTATCATCCCTTTCTTTAAAGTTCATTTCCCAGGGGCAGTGCCTGCCCTTGCAGCAGGGACGCTCCTCGGAGGATCGGAATGGGCTGGCAGTGGGGCACAAAATCTGAGCTGGCTCCTACAGGGGGGAATTTGTACTCACTGGAAATAACCAGAAGTGATCCCTCTGTGCTGTCCTGTTTTGGTTTCCCAGGACTAAGGTTCTGTTAAACCTGAAGCAAAGCTTGTTAGACCCAACATGCTGCAAGCCAGCCAGYGGCGTGTTCAGCCTCTAACAAAACTGTCCATTTTAGGGGGTAAACGTGTCCATTTTGTTATGATAAGGAAAAGAAACGTAGAAAAATCACTTTACAACTAATACAGTCTTTAAGAATCCATTTTGGCTTAAAAAGTAGTATCTAATCTATCTTCAGCTAATGGGTCTTTAAAAGCATTGCCCATGAAAAGTTTTTCTGTATTTTTGTATCACACAGATTCTTTTCTCTAAAGACTTAAAATCATCAGGGAAAACAACCTCAGGCACAACTCCCACCTCCCTCCCCCTGAAAACCCTAAAACCTGGCTTAGTGTTCACAAATCAGCCTTCAAGTGCCATGAATATTGAAAAAGACTAATTTCTTCCAACTAATTTCTTCTTAATTGTGCCCATGGTCTGCATTGTCACCTAAGTTTCATACACTTGCAAATAAAATCAGTAAAACTTTTTTAGATATTCAATACTAGAGTAGGATTAAAATTAAGTACAAGTTGCACATGTCTTACAAACAATAACTTGAATGCAGAGCAGTTTTAGTACTTTAGGAATCCAGCAAGCTTTAAAAAGAATATACAACCTGTTGGCAGGGCACTCAGAATTGCAGTAAAAAACAAAAGTTTAGCAAACTGGGAAAACTCAATTCAAGCTGAGAGATGAAATAAATAGTCCAGTCAAGTATGGACTTATTTTTTCCACGACATAAAAGAAAACCTGTAGYTTTACAATTAAATAAATTAGTAAAGAGAAAACTTGGAGCATAACAGAATTTTTAATTTTTCTGCATGTTTTGGTACAACAGTGTTATTTGATGTGTCAAATCTCTACATTCAAAAAGCTCTTGCAATATGATGATAAAAATAAAACTCAGGCCATTCTTGTTATGCAGAAGAGTGATTAACAAAGGCTTTGTTCAATACAAAGAGCAGTGAGGCATGTTTTTGCTGTGATAGGTAAGGGATCTTTTGACACAGTTGAAAATTTTGCACTTTAATGATTCACAAGGTGACCCCCCYGGTGGGAGGCCAAGCTACACCTCCTCAAAGGTGGGAGTGTGAGAAGAGAGGGAACTTTYGTGGTTCTTTTGCCATCTTTCAGGGGATTTTGTCTCTGTGAACTCAGACTGATAAGAAACTTGAAAAGGAGGGGTACGAACAGTGGTCGTGACAGCTGGTACTGCATGAATTTAGGAAAATTATTCCTGAGCCAGYTGAGGGACTGGGACAGGGGATAACTTTGATAAATCTGTTCTTATTCTTCTCTCAAGCTGAAATCTGGRATCTCACTCACTACAAATGGACAGCCTGGAGCTGGTAACATCAGCTCCAGAATTATTGGGAAATAAGAAGGGAAATTCTAAGGGAAAGAAGATACATTTGTAAAGGTGAGCAGATCACCTGCAGCTGCACTGAAAGGAAGACACCATGTATATAACAGAGCAAAAGGRTCCTACACAACCAAGTTCCTGAACTACCTGGATCTCTTCAGTGACACAAAAACTGCCAGAAGGAGAGAGGAGTTAGGGACATTCCAGTTCTGGAAAAAGTTTTCTTTTCCTCATTATTAGTAACTCTAATTACTTTGAAAGAAGAGCAATGAGATAAATCCTGTAGAGCCAGAAATGTGACCTGATTTCCTTCCTGATTTAGAAACTGTCACTTTGCAAGAGAAACCCAAAGAGACAGAGCCAGGTCAAAGTGGGCTCCTCAGTTTGGTCTGCAGAGTAAATAATAAACCAAGATCAATAGAAATATAACCAGGGTTTCCTTYTGGTAGGTGTTCATAAGGATGATCCTATTTAAAGGATAAATAAACACATGTTTATCATAACTGATTGCAATCATCCCCAACACCATGGAAGAGATTTTCACTAGAAGCAAACAGAAATAAACCCAACAGGCTTCATGTATTTTGCTCCAGGTTAGATGGTGAGAGGGAGAAGTAATGACAGAACTCCAGCTATAAATTGCTTTATAACCACAATTAAGGGCCTACCTCAAGATAATCTGTAAACACAAAGGAGAAGAGCRTGAGGATACGTAAGAGTGATGCTGCTTATGTATTACCAAAGTTCTGTTTAAGAGAACTGATAAATTAGTTGTTGTCACCTTTTAAGAATCAGGGCTATAATTGTCCAAAGTAAATCTTGAGCACCATCAGAGACAACTTACGAGGTAGCAATTTTCAGGAAGAACTGAGCACCCACCCTCTGAAAACAACAGGTCCCTTCTCTGTTTTTCAAGTTGAACTTTCAAAAATTAAGGAACTAAAGGTGATAACAGATGATAACAAGTTCCTTCTGAAAAGCAGGACTAGGATTTCCAAATGACCACCAACATGTTTTAATATGCAACACAAAATGTTCTTTACTCCCACACATGAACAAAGGACTCCTTCAAGACACTAAACAGAAAAAAGTAATGAAAAGTTAAACCAATCCCTATCTAACATCATAAATAAGATTTTTAAAGAAATTAAAAGTAGCTATGTTTCTTTGATCTCTCAGGCAGGATGATGTTTCCTATCAGTAAATTTTTAAACATCATTTTGACAAACACATTTAAATCAAGAACACAKCAACTACTCAACCTTCTCCTGTAACATGTAAAGGTCCTGGGAGGTGGTAACTGGTGCCACAGGTGTTAGTCCATCACAGCRAGAACCAAGACCACTTTCTGGTTCAAGCCAGGAATAAAATGCTCTCAACTCTGTTGCAGTTTTAAAGTCTGTACCCATGAGCTGTCATTCAGAGTCACAAAGTCTCGTGGTCTACATACCCCCTTCATGGTCAAGGTATTTAGGCTACGTACCCAATGATGCAACTGAATACCTTTGTGACCTCTGACGAATGATTGAGGGCATGAAACAGGATCTGTTCCCTGCCACACTGTACAGAGCCCTGGCATGCTTGAACTCTGCAGGGCTCCTTGCAGCACAAACCACTTCTGTGTGAGAACTCCGGCTTTAGAAGCTGACCCTTCATGCTTGTAAAACCCTCAGAGCCTCAGACAGAAGAGCAAAGCTGCRCTATGGATGATTCAGAGTGGCAAGAACAGAGAAAAACCGTGTTACAACATCCAACTCCAATCATGAGCAAGTTCAGTAAAATATTCATCTGTGATTATTTCTAGCAATATTGTGATCTGCCCCCTACCAAAGTTATATAAACTCCATCACTCAAGGCTGAGACCATTTGGCACGTTAATTTAAAAATACCACAACTTCCATTGCTTACATGTCGAGACATTTTCCCCAAAAAGACACATTTTTTATTTGGGACCCCCTGTCTCTGAAGCTCTCTGTCAACCACATTTGCCACTTGAAAAGGCTGCACCACAATAAAAAAATATTAACAAAACCAGTGGACATCACTCCAATTCCAGTTGTATCATTCCAATCCTGTCCTGAAGCTGGGCTCCCCTCAACTTTTTCRGAACCAGGTGTCTCATCAAGGCAATACTCCCCAAACCAGCAGAAGTGACACTTCCAAAACCACCACTTTCTTGGTCCATTAGGATAAGAGGGTTTCGCTCCTCACTGCCTCACAGCTCTGACCTTTCCAATTCTCTGCCACCACAAGCTTAGAGGATCTGCCGGATCCATCTGCGTCTCCACCTGGTCTGCTTCCCCACGCCAAAAGGACGGATCAAACATACGTGTCTGGAAACACATCCCTGCTTTTTCTTCATACCACCCGGGGGGGAAACCCCCTCGCCGCTTTAAGATGACAGGAAGCCTCCGAGACCACTTCTGCCAAACCCCGAAATCCTGGGAAATTGCAGCAAAATGAACTTCAGCACCTTGGACAGGACACACAGACGGAAAATCGCCGAAATCGGCTCATTGGCCCCGAAAATGCTGTGCCTGGACATGACCCTCCAGGACMCATCTGCGGGCCTGTTTATTTTTAGTATTGACAAATCCTCTTTGAATCACCGTGTTTATTCCACCATCCGCCCTGTGTTTTGGGAAGAGCGGCTCGCCAGCCCGGCAGTGGGAGAAAAATCGGGGCCACAAACTCCGGATCCAAGGCTCGTCTGCAGGAGCAGCCACTGCCCCAGTTGTGACTGGAAAAGCTTGGCTCAAGCACACACCAGGCTCAGCTCACCCTCTGCATGGCAAAACGAGACCTGTTGCCACAGATGTGCCTTGCCTCGTGTGTTTCTTCGCTTTTTAGAAGCTCATCTCCACCTCCTCAGCCAAATCTCCAAGAAAAATAAAATTGAAAGGTCTGGTTTATTCCCTTTGCAGCCACGCTTCGGTTGCATAAGTTTTGCTTTAATTTAGCTTTCATTCTCTCTCACGGTGCTCCCAGTATGTCACTGTTCCCCTCAGGGCTGCCTCGATAAAAYCATGATCACCTTGCTGGAGCGCAGCAGAGTTCTCCCTGATTTGCTATTATTTACATGAGCCAAGCCAAGTTTTTAATTTGTGCCGGTAAAAACTCCAATCTTTTTAAGCAAAGGTGTCCTACAAACAGCTTTGAGGTGCTTGGTGCCATTAAGAAACACACTTAAAATACGTCAGTTCTTACAACAATACCAGTAAYACACAAGAAGAACAATGCATTTTCCCTGCCACCACAGAAATAACCATTCCAGCTCATTTCTTCCCTTCACCACCTGCCATTAGATTTCTACTCCRACCCATCTAACATCAACTGAACAAYTGCAGAGCGTTGTTTGTTCTTCSCGGCACTTCTGGGTGCGRAAGCAAGATGGAAACTAAACCGATYCTSTGCCAGAATTACCTTTAAASAGCAATATGMWTCTGTATCTATRTGATTCTATATCCTCTGCTTCCAMAGCCCAGGGCAAGCTTTGCTGCGCCAACTTCCCTSTGCTCCAGCCCCCGGTCCCGCTCCGCTCGGACGGGACGGTCGCGGTGCCGGAGCCGCCGCTCCTCCCGCCTCGAGGGAAACTTCGGGGAAGGGAAAACCCCGGCACTACTCATTCCTCCTCCGCCACACGCTCTGAACCGGGCATCCTTTACGTTTCTTTCTTCCCCCTTTCTTTTTCTTTTTTCCTTTTATTGCCGTTTTATGAACAAGCGAACAAACGGAATAAAAAAAAAAAGAGAGAAACTTACATTGGTTTATTTAATTTTTCCTGCTAAACCAAGAGTCCCAGAGCCACTTCATAGTATCCACAGAGTTTTAGTCCGCGAGCGGTCCCGTCCCGCGGGGAGGAAGGGCCCGGCTGCCGTGCGCGGAGCGCGCTGCCCGCCCGCCGCCGAGCGCGCATGGCTCGGAGCCGCCGCGCCGTCTGTGCGGCTGCCGCGGGAGCGGAGCGG
>CADDXX010000150.1:1044515-1072318 GCA_902810485.1 Alauda arvensis | reverse complement strand
GGGCTGAGGGACAGGCCCGCAGGAGGCTGAGGGGAGCGGGGCTGAGGGACAGGCCCGCAGGAGGCTGAGGGGAGCGGGGCTGAGGGACAGGCCCGGGGTGAGCGGAGGGGAAGGAGGGATGATGGCAGAGAAATACTGGAGAGGGGGGGAGGATGAGAAGGGCTGAGAAGAAGGGGGGGACGGGGAAGAGGCACCGCGTAACGGGACGATGGACTGCTAGATTCACAGACTTGTTTAGTTTGAAAGTGCCGTGAGGGAGCAGTATTATCGTAGACTAGTTTGGAAAATACCGCCAAGATCATCAGCTGGGGGTTGGTCTCTTTCTCCGGGCAACAACAGGCAGAACAAGAGGACACAGTCTCAAGCTGCGCCAAGGGAGATTCAGGCTGGATTTAAGAAGGAAGTTCTTCACAGAAAGAGTGGTTAAATACTGGAACCATCTGCCCAGGGAGGTGGTAGAGTCACCAACCCTGGATGTGTTTAAAAAAAGACTGGATGTGGCACTCGGTGCCATAATCTAGTTGAGATGTTGGAACACGGGTTGGACTCGATGATCTTGAAGGTCTCTTCCAACCGAAAAATTCTGTGATTCTGTGAGTCCCACTCTTAAACCAGCACAGCCAAGTCCACCACTAAACCCTGTCCCCAAGTGCCACGTCTGGTGCTGTGCTCTAAGGAGCAAGGCGGGATGAATGAAACTGAGGACAAAGATGGGAAGAAGAAGGAGGGAAGCTGTGGTGGAAACTGGAGGTTGTCAGAGGGGCCTGGAGAGAGAATTTAATCACGGCTGAGGGGACAGAGGGGAGCAGGACACGGCCAGGGGTCCCTCGGCACATGGAGGAGGGAAGTGTGAACAGTACCAAAGCTGGACCCTGTGATCACCCCCAACCAAACCCCGCTCCTCCTGCAGCTGCCTGACCCAGAGCCCCAAGGAACAGATCCCTGGATCATGGATACAGCACAGCAGTTCTGATGGGTGAGAACAGCAGCTTTTACCCAAAATAAGCTGCCCAGCAGTGACTGGGGAGATCACAGATGTAGGTGAAGAGAAGAGTGGTAAGGATTTTACAGCCATGTGAAATGTTCAGGGTAGTAAAAGTGAAAGAAACTTCTGAAAAACTGAAAAAAAACCACTCAAATGACTGAGGTAAAACAGGACAAACAGGGGAGGCTAACATTACTACTTCAATGATGTGTTGAGAAGTGTTTGCTGCCACTCTGGGAAGAGAGTGTGGAGCTGTAACAAATACCCAAGTGAAAGCAGCTCAGGGTGGGGAAAGGTGATGGGAAAAGAGCAGATCATCGAGGAAAAATCTGAGGGGCTGCAGTGGCTCTGGGAAGGTAATTGCTCACTCAAGAAGAGTGGACAACTGAGGAAGAGCAAGTGTCTGCTCAAGGACAAGCTCACGCTCAAGGGAATTATCARCTGAGGGATTCAAAATGTGCAAAGATTCTGGAAATGCAGAAAAAGCTGGAGTGTATCATAAGCAGAGTGGGTGGGAAAGCAGGGAGAAGGAGCTGAGATGAGGGAGKGGAGGTCAGGGACTGGCAAAAGGATTACAAACAAAGGGAGGTGGAGGGGAATGAAGACCAAGAAAGTCAGAAAAAATGGAACTGGGGAACGAAACCTGTGAAAGCTTAGAGTAGCATAGAAAGATGTATGAGGCAGAAGAAAAAGGAAAACAAATCCTCAAATGTTAAGCTCTCAACATGAGGCTGAAGAGTGGCTGCTCAAAGGAAGCAGGTTCTCATGAGGACCCAAAGAGATAATGGGGTGGGCACATCTTCAATCCCATAAAGGCAAATGGGGAGTCCTTCAGCCACACTGCCAACACATCTCTGCAGGACATCTCTAAATCACAAGAGCAACAACATCTTTTCAGTGATATTTAGTGGATTTCCAATGCCATTTTTAAATTCAATCAGAAAAAGAATTCACACCAGAGAGAGAAAAAGCTGTGCAAGGACGGCTKCTGGGGTCACACTGCTCGTGCCAGCAGCAGAGCTCTGCTGGAAATCCTCCACACTGGGATGGTCGTGGTATGGTGCCACCCTAGCAGTGCTCCCTGCACCCAGAAACACCCCCAGTTCTTGGGCAGCAGAGCCAGCATCCCTGGTAGGGGTACTCAGACCTTCAGAAACTCCCATCACAGAGCCACAATGTCAAAAAATGGCATTTCTTGCCCCAAACAGCTAAAAAATACTATCATGAGGTAGTTAGGCTGATGCAGAGAGAAGACATGTGAATCTGCTGCTTCTTCCTGTGAAGGAAGAGTAAATTTAATGGTTGGACTCAATGATCTTGGAAGTCTTTTCCAGCATCAGTGATTCTATGATTCACAGACTGCAGCACAGTGCTCTCTGCTGATGACAACGGGTGTTGATGTGTTTTGGAGCTGAATAGCATGTTGGAATGTCTATTTTATATAATGTATACTATCATATATTAAAATAAATTAAAATCCATCCCATTCTTACTCCACTCACAATTTATGAATTAAGGTCCTCTGTCCTCCCTTCTCCCACAATAGCAGTGATCTCAAGGTGAAGAGCCAGCAGCACCTCAGTGTCACAGATTTAGTACCACAGCCAGGGAAAGGAGGGAAAAGCCACAAAATTTTACTTAATGTCCCATCCACTGCGCCTGAATAATTTCTTGTCTTTGCTTTGCAGTCCACAAGGGAATTCTGTAAATTTTTAACTCTACTGCTTTTTTTTTTACAGAGGGATGAAACAAACCTCCTGTTAAAACCTTGTTGAAGCACCAGGATGACCCATCTGTTTCATGTGTCTTTACAAATACAGAAATTACTCATAATACTAGAAAATCCTCAATCCTGTGATAATGAAACCAGCTCAGTCTGAACTCAGCTTATAGGAAAAAAATCAGCAATATTTACAAAGGAAGTAAATCAGATTAATAAAAGGTAGGAAGAAGTACAATAGAAGGAAAGCTACCTTTAAAATTTTTTCCATACCAGGAGCAGGACTGATACTCTTCTCCCACTTTCTACCCCCAAAAAAAGAATCCTATCCCCCACTTTTCAAGCATTTATGTGCTATTTGGGCTCTTCTTTTTAAATTGCCTCCCTTCAGAAGACACAGAAATGTAACCCAGGAGCACACAATGAAAGCAGCATCTCCAAATCCCACTGTAAATGGGGAACACCCTTGGCACAGGAGACCTCCTAATGCAAACATTAATCATGAAGCAGCCATGCTAATTGGAACCCTATAGAAAGATGATCAGAGAGGGAAAACTGGATTAAACCCGTGCTGCCTAGCCAAAATCTCCCTCTCTGCAAGAAGCAGGCAGGTAATGCTGGCTTACTGAATGTCTGAAAAAGTTTGGGCAAGTCAGCTGAAGCCTAATAAATGTGCATGTCAGGTGGGAGTAAGGACCAGCAAAAAAACCCCAAATACTATGGGGGATCAGTTGGTGTCATCTTTCTCTTCTCTCCAAAATAACACCTTTTTCCCCACAAAATGTGCACTGCATTCTTAAAGGGGTTGTAGACAGCAGTGCTGGTTGCAAAGATCCATTTGTTCTCCCAAAGATGCTTACAAAGACTTTCTTTTAGCCCACATCCCTACACATTTGTCATTGCCATTTAAAGGAAATAAAGGCTCTGAAAAAACATACAGTTCCTAAAAGCCTGAGTTTGGGAAAAAGTTTAAAACAAATTCTGTTGGGTTTTTTTTTTTTCTTAAACAAACAAAAAAACCCAAAGGTTTAGAAGCGCTTTTTTCCTTACAAAACTCAATTTGGCAGAAAAGAAAAAAGTCTTTTCCTTCACAACTTGAAAGGTTTCTCCATGCCCTCCCACCTTGCTGGCACTCAGTGGAGTGCTTTTGCTTTCCACAGTCCTCGACTTTTTATAAACCCTTTTACTACCTGTGATAAGTGCTGTGAGAAACTCCTCCAGCACAAGGTGCCATGAGGCTGTCACACACAAAATTCAGTTTAGCCAACACTTCCCTCTACTGGGAAAGAGAAATACTGTCATTTGTTTTAATTCCCTTTGAAATAGAGGGAGAGGCCAGGCTAACAAGGGGTTTTCCTGCCCTAAGACAGGAGATTTGGGGGCATGTGGGATGAAGAACAGGCAATCATCAATTCATTGCTGTTTTATTAACCGGGCAAAAGAGGTTTGGACACCTTGCGTTGATTCCCCTTCAAGGAGGACATCCATTAATCCCCTTCACTGATGGTTTCCCAGCCCCACTGAGAGGGAATAAACAAACCAGCAGGGCTGGGACCCCTCCACTCCATGCCAAGGAATAAACAAGGTCAACCCACCGTGCCAAACACCCCGTGAGGATCCCACACTGGATCACATCAGGGATGATGCTAAAACTTCATTGTGTAACTGTCTGGGAGCTGTCTTATTCCTCCCTCTGTAATGAGAGCCYTGATTCCTCCTCATCACCCCCCACTTCAGTTCCAATAAGCAAAGAGACCCTGACACAAACCCAGCTGCTGTGTCAGGACACATCTGGATCAGTCTTCAGCTTCTGYCTTTTAATTAAGTGTATCATCCTCATGGAGCAGCTCTCATCAAGCATTCACGGGGAAATCCTGYAACGCCTGGATAAATTGCTACATTTGTTCAATCAGACTCAAAGATACAACCGTAAAGTGAGCTAATCTAATTTAGTGGGGGGAAAAAAAATTACAGACAGGCAGTGCCTCTGTCAACGACTGTGTCCAAGTGTAAAGAAAGCATTCAGTGCTCTGACAGACATAACAGCTCACATCATTAAAGTGAAATTAATTTTCCTCTCCCTGAAATGGTTCACCTCTCAATCCCTCCAAAATTAGGCCACTTTATGGCCAACCAGAAGAYAGCTGCATTTTAATTGGTAGGGGACAGAAGGTTATGCTGGGCTGTGCTGAATTWTGACCCATTACCATGCTTTTGCCACCTGTGGCCAGCACAAATATTTGGTGATTAGGCAGTTCAGAGAGCAGAGGAACACAGCTTCACTAAGAGGGGAAAAGTATTTAGATGGGGTTTAGTGATTAGCAGAGCCAAAAAGGCAGAGCCTGAGTTTCCAGAAAAGCTTTTTGTGCTTTTTGGAGGAAACTAAGAAATCCAAGCACCACCCCCTTTCCCTACATCAGGTAAAGCCTCTTAAAAGGGCATGGTCACACTCTGAGCCTTTGCAAAGTGTAAAGCCAAAATGTATTCCCTCCTTTTTATGCCAAAAMCATGACTTCAAGACAGAAAAATCTTTTTACCCCTGCCACTCCTCTAAGAGAACATCAGAAATAAAAACACCTCTGACAGAGTCAGAGTAAGCTGATTGAGTGATTGGTTTCAATCACTACCTGCAACCTGTAGTTGGAAACAAGCCTTGARAAGCACCTTTGAGGCACAGCTAACAAGAAAATCCCCACAAGGGCTTCAGGGAAATTCCAAGTGATAATTTTCTGCATTTAGTACCYTGAACCCTCTTTTTTTCACTGCAGTCCATCATGCCCTCCCTGGTCCATTTTAACACCAATTAAAGGCAAACTTCCTTCCACCACATTTACTTAATATTTTACATGAGTCATGAACAATTTCCTTTTTATTCTTTAATTTGAARCTCCTTATTAATTGCAATGCCTATTAGTTTGTATTCAAACTCCACCATTTCAGCTTCTGGGAAGTGCTTGGGGTAGAAAAGACCTAAGCAATAATTACCACAATGYTTTTTCAGCACAGAAACAGTCCTGGGGACTTCCTTGGGACTGCTCTAGGCCTGTTGATGCTCACATAGGTCAGATTTTGGTCTAATTGTGGTCACAAGTGGTTAAGTGACTCAGAATTTCTGATAAAAGCTTGGCCAATCTGAGGCAAATTAAACTGAGCTCTTGTCTTGTTCCTTTTCTCATAGAGTTTCCTGTAAGGGCACTGAAGGATAAAGATGATGCAGAAACCTTTCTGTGGTGCTTCTCCCATTGATCCTTTCATCCTTAAATTAAATTTTAAATCCAGGATTTGTAGTCTATTGAGCTCTGACTATCCATGTTATTTTATTTGCAAAAGTGCCCACAGAGCATAGAGATGTGACAATATTTTCTTCTGAAAAGTGGACAGCATGAGGACAGCCAGGGAGATGACCATGCTGGGTAAATACTTGSACTCCATGATCTTAGAGGGCTTTTCCAACATTAATGGCTCTGTGATGCTATGACTGAATTCAGGGATTATCATTATTATTTTTTCAGCATCTTCAGGCTGATCAGCCTAAGGAGTCCCAGGTGGACATCAGGCCTGCCCTTGATTTCTTTTAGCTCAGAAACTTTTAGCCTGGTTCTGCAAAGAATCATTTAGGTAGGAAAAGACCTCCAGGATCATCAAGCCCAGCCATTAACCTAATAGTGCCAGGTCCACCACTAAATCCCATCCCTACCTGCCATATCCACATATTTTTCCAACCCTTTCAAATGATGATGACTTCACCACTTCTCTGGGCAATCTGTTCCAACATCTGACTGCCCCTTTTGTGAAGGATTTTCTCCTAATATCTCATCTAAACCTACCCTGATGCAAGCTGAGACCATTTCCCCTCATCCTACTGCTTGTTATCAGGGAGAGGAGACCAACCCCCACCTGTCTACAACCTCCTTCAAGGCAGAGAACTGGCAGCAGTCTGGGCAGGGGATCCTGCCCCTCAACCCAGCCCCACTGAGGCACATCTGGAGTGCTGCATCCAGTTCTGGGTTCCTCAGGACAGGAGGGACACAGAGTTCCTGGAGCAGGCCCACTGGAGGCTACAAAGTTAATTAAGGGGCTGAAACATCCCTCTCACAAGGCTGAGGGACCTGGGCCTGTTCAGCCTTTAGAGGAGATCTCACACCTGTGTATCAGTATCTGAAGGGAGGTGCCAAGGATGGATCAGGCTCTTTCTTCTTGGTAGTGCCAAGAGACCCAGCCTTGAGCAGAGCTCCACCCTCCACCTTTGAGTGAGTGCTACACAATAAAAAATAATTACCTAATATATGGATGTCATGGTTTAACCCCAGAAAGTAATTAAGTATCACACAGCCACTTTCTCACTCCCCTACCAGTGGCATGAAGAGAGAATTGGAAGAAAAGTGAGAAAGTTCACGGGCTGAGATAAAGACAATTTGATAGAAAAAGCAGGAGCCACATACACAAGCAGAGCAAAACAAGGCATTAATTCTACACTTCCCATGGGCAGGCAGGTGTTCAGTGATCCCCAGGAAAGTAGGGTTCCATCACACATAATGGTTACTTGGAAAGACAAAACCACCCTGCTCACTATCCCCCCCATTATTCTTTATCCCTCCCCCCATTTTATACACTGAGCATGATGTCATATGGTCTGGAATCCCTTGGTCAGTTAGGGTCAACTGTCCTGGCTGTGTCACATCCCAGTTTTCCATATACTCCCACTGCCCTCACCAGCAAGGCACTGTGAGAAGCAGAAAATGCTGCTTTGGCTCTGTGCAAGCCCTGCTCAGCAATAACAAAAACACCTCCACATTACAAAACCTGTGTCCAGCACAAGCCCAAATAGTCCCATACTAGTTACAATGAAGAAAATTCATCCCAGGCAAACACAGCACACTCCACCCCTTGTTCCATATCATTTGCATCATGGTCAGGTGATAAAACACCCAACACAACCTCATTAACCATGGCTTCCCTTCCCATCCTTCAGAACAGTAAACAGATGAGGTACCTGAGCGACAGAGCCTAAGGCAAGAAGCCAGGAACTTCCAATCCTTCACACAAAGGGCCTGAAAACTGGTCTGAATGCATGTGAGAGGAGTGTGTGGGGAGCCAAGCAGGGCCCCCATCATCACACTAGAGCCCTCTGTAGGCACAGAGTTTGTGGTGATTGGGAATGGGGCTGTGGCAGAGCCTCATCCCCAATGGGCTGCAGCTGTGTAGGACAGGCGAGCAGTATTGAAGGCAATGAAACATGGAGTGCTGGGGTGTCCTGACCAATCACAAAAGGGTAGAGAGGACACACAGGTGTAATGCATGTAAGATGAACAGTATAAGACGTTCTACTGAAGAATAATAAAGTGCTGATGCTTGAAGCCTTCTTTGGTGTCAGTCACACCTCCTCTGCCAGCCCTCTGCTGTGAAGAGGCTTCAGTCCCAGCAGTAAAAGGGTGGGAATGTGGCCAGAGAGTCTCATCAATGGTCAGAGTAGTTTTCTTAACAAGGTCTACACCACAAGGTTCTTTGTGTTCAAAGTCCACAACTTTGGGCTCCATCAGTCAGAATGGCCCCTCAGGACAGGAGGAATGTGCATTGTACCGAGTTACTGGGCACCAAATCCATCTCAGGCCAGGTCACTCTGTTCTTTCACTGCTTCTTCTCCACTGGCCCATGTGGCTCCTGGTACAGCAATTCCTGTAACATGCAAGTAATGGCTTACAGCATTTGAAGGTCCCCTGACAAAAAAATCAGCACAATTCACCAGCTACATCTTCTGTCTGAGGGGTGAAGAGTCAAGCATTAACCATCACATCTCTGGGCTTTCTGCTTCTCTCTTTGGTCTGTTTATCAGCAGCCTAAAAACTTCTCACCCTCTCCTGTTACTCCCAACTCCTGTTTTTATATTTCCACCACACCCCACCACCAATCTCCCCCTCATCCCTGTTTGTGCAAAAAGTAGTTTTAGACCAGGCTAGATCCAGCAGCAAATGCAGCAGGGCCCAATCACCTCCTGAGGAAAATTACATTGAAATCACTGGATTCTGCAAGCATCCAGAAATTCAACCTGTTAAAAATGGAGGAGTCTTTCAAATATTTCTGTTTTACCTCTTTAGTGAAGATTTGATACCAGCCCATAACTACTCAAGGCCATCAGCTTTTCGTATTTCATCTTTCATGCAATATCCTTCCTGTGACAAACAGAGCCCTTAAGAACCAGATACCCTTGACTGGAAATGTCCCATTAAAGCCCACACTGAACCACCACATCTGGGTTTTCCAGGCTGCTCCCTCTGAGTGCAGGGTCAGGGCACCTCACCTGGGGTATTGAATATGCTCCTCAGCATCAAGCAAAGTCCAATTGTTTTTTTCTCCTCTGATAATATTTGAGTGCTCTCTCAGAGCAAGTTTATTTACTCTTCCACTTATTTTCAAGCATTAATTTGGGAGTGGCTGCAAATGGGATGGGACTGGGGCTTCTGCCAGATTTTTGGAGGGAATTGCTCTACTCAACACAAACACAGCCACCCACAGAAAATAACACAAAATCCTAACGTTTGACTCTGGTCTCCAAAAGAATCTCCAACAGCCCCCTCTTTTCAGGGCATTGTGAAGCCCAACAGCCAAAATGGAAGCTGGAAAAGAACTTCCCACCACCTTTTAATTCTCACATATTGCTTTTTCAAACTGATTTTCACTCCTTAGCCCTTTCTGTACTCATGTTCATATAGAAAAAAATAAAAAGGACAACCAAAACCTAATTTCCACATTGTTTAAAGTACAAGAAAAGCTGAAGAGTAAACATAGATAAGACACAGGCAGGAACTTCTGAATGCAGTGACAAGGAGCCCAATTTTCTTTTACACATGCAGTAACTATTTAACTACTTTTCTAGTAAAAATGGAAACAGGTACATCACTCCTGTCCCACCTCTAAAACACACCACAACTCCAAATATTGTCTCACACCTCAAACAGAACACAAAAGACAAAGAAAAGTACAACAACAAACACCATCCCATGAAACAGACAGGCAAACAAATGCAGTCATTCCTTTGAAAAAAAAAATTCAAGGATAAACTCTCCAAGTCCACATACACAGAAAGTCTGCCTGGAACAACAATCACAGCAAAAACTCCTCTAAAAAATAGAGAAATATACCCATCTCTGCATTGCTATCTTGTTAGATATGAATGCCACGAGTGGTTTAGAGCACAGGTACCAACAAACCCTAATCCTGACTCAAACAACAACAACCAAACAAAACGCACCAGACCTTCCCCCTCCCCACCAAAAAAGTAAAAAATAAATAAACAAACATCAACAACATAAAACCCCCAAAAAAACCCATAAAAACCAACCAGCCCAAAAGCAAAGCATCAAAACACCCCAAAAAATCCCACCAACCCCCTAAAAAACAAACAAACAAAAAAACCCCTAACAACCAAAAAACCCCCACAAAACCTCAAATCGCCCCCACAAAAACAAAGAAACAAAAATAAAAAACAAACAAAAATTATACCAAATCACCACACAAATACTCCCAAGGGACCCACTTCTCTCCTGCCTTATAAATAGTTTGTTTCTTGATTATCCATCCTTTTCAGCTGTTGCCTGGTTGATGATCATGTTAACCCTTTCCTTGTCACATCCAATTAAGCTCCTGACTTGGTTCCTGCTCTGCAGCTCCATCCAAGGAAGAGAATATTGGCTGCACCATCCTGGCCATACCAACCATGCCAAACTCAGCTGTGTTATTGGTTTGTCAGATAAAGGAACAAGACAAGAGCCAAAAAGTTGCTTGAGTGTTGATAAAACGCCTGTGTGAGAGGTTTTAAAAGCTCTTTCCCCTCACATGAAAATAGTAAATACAGAGGTGATAGTGAGTAACATTTTCACTGAAGGTACTAAATAAAATTTATTCTAGCATTAAAGGTGTATCAAGAACCAGTGACTTGGCACTAAAATCAAGTTAATTTAAATGAGGAGGTAAGCTTGTGATTTGAACTGTCAGGCTGATTTCTGGGGAAAAAAATTACCAGGTGGAAAAAATTCTCCTTGAATTGTCCTCAGATCAACAGGACAAATTACTTGAGTCAAATAAAGCCAAACCCACCTTTAAGATATTTGTCAGCACTGACCTGCCTTTCCAGTTCCTTTCAGTGAAAACATGGAAAATACCTTTCTGCTTTTGGTGTTACTCTCCCAAAACATAGAAATACATGAAATCTCAGTTAGGGACCATCTCAACCAACYTGATGGGATAAGCAAAGACATATTGGAGGGTTGGATCTTGCTGCTGTGGGCAAACTTGTGCTTTATAACCAGTAGGGTACAAATGACAATTTTCCATGTGCATCTTCCAGCTTTCCTGTGTGCATGATGCCTGGTCCACAGCCATGGGATCATGGCAAGCTTCCACAGGGAAARCTCACCACAGGAAAACTGCAAACTGCCCCCTGTTATAGACTTTGGAGGGAGGGTGRTGGATGCAGACTGATCAAAATAAACTCTGGTTTAACCCTCGCATTTATTCCCCTCTCAGCAACAGCCACATTTCTCAACTTCATTTTGCAGGACTGAAGAAACCAGGATTCCAATTTTCTCTCCTAAGGCTTTCTAAATTCCTGTCTGTTGTAGAAACCTTTTAAACCTTCTTTCAATGAATGGTTTCAGATCTTGGTTCACAGGAATCTTCCTTGAGCATCTCTTACCCACGTGTGCAGAGGTGCAGCCTCACCAGGGCTRTTCCTATTCCTTAGTAAATATATTTCAAACCTTTTTAATTGAATTTTCCACTTTCCTTCAAATCTTTGATTATTTTCCCTCCAAAATGTGTCCCACAGCCCTGCAATGTACTTAG
The DNA here is from genome assembly GCA_902810485.1 of Alauda arvensis. Classification (NCBI taxonomy): domain Eukaryota; kingdom Metazoa; phylum Chordata; class Aves; order Passeriformes; family Alaudidae; genus Alauda; species Alauda arvensis. Next base: position 1,060,772 of record CADDXX010000150.1, on the reverse strand, counting down.
TTCAGATCAGCAAGTCTCTGCTTGAGCTGCTTGTTACCTCCTTTTCTAATGCAAGCATTACATTTAGGTTGGATTTGGTGGATTTTTTTCTCTTTCCTGATTTGACAGGTTCTCACAAGATCTTAGAGAGAAATCTGCAGGTTCATGAGCCAGTTCTCAACAGGATTTTTGCAAAGGTGTTGTCCTGGGCCCCAGCTCCATTGTTTTAATTCCCTTCTGTGTCCATCCATGGATTTACTCACATTTCCATTCAAACACTTCTTGTTTGCCAAGGTAAAAATTATCTCATATTGACAATAGTCTTCAGCAAAAATTAAGGAGATTATTTATCTGGTATTTATAATATATATAGATAGATAAACTTTAAAGTTATCCAAACCCGCATCCCTGGCCCATTTTAAATCAAACTTGCTTCTTCTTTACTTTTTCTTCTTTTTCTTTCTTATATAGCCTATTATTGACTTACTACTCTTTCAGCTTTCTATTCATGGTCTAATTCTCTTTTACACTGGAAATTCTCACTCATTTTGTTTTCTGACTTTTAAACTGCAGCTTTCTTTTAGCACATCCCTCCCTTCCCTCCCTCTAAGCTCTCTGCTTCCGCTAACACTTTTTCAGTATTAACATTTATCTGTTCAGGTTTCACTCTCTGTACTTGAGACAGAGGCCCCACTTTTTTCTTTTCTTTCTTTTTTTTTTCCTCTGCGTTGAAAATGTCATTTTGATCAAAAACCACTAGGAGGAAGCATTCAACAAGTTTCCCTGTCCAGCTGCAGATCCCAGTCTTAATTTCATTACATTCTAATGGTTTTGAGCAAGAACCAAGGGGCCTGCTGGATCCCAGATCCCCTCGGAAGTGCTGTGGCACAGAACCCCTTGAAAACACGTGTAACTATTTACTTCCAGTCCAACTGGCCTCTCTGCTCCTCCTAAAAAGTTTCCTGACTCCATCCTCTGAAAAACAGAAGCCACCTCTCATTTACAAGCCAATTTTCCCCTGACTATTCTATTTATCTTTTAAAAGCTTTTCTCCCTTCCTCACATTTCCCCCCCTGCTTTATTTACTGAGAGTTACAATGCATCCTCTCAGCTGTTATTTCTAGGCTGGAAACACTAAACTTGAATCTCTTCTCATATCACACATTATTATTCATCCTAGCATTGCTTCCCAGCACATGATCCAGTTTTAATTCACAGCTGTGGAATTGCAAAGATCTCTGGTGAACGGGAGGAAAAAATGTTGCCTTTCTTTTGAGCACGAGGTTTTCATGCAGCTCCATCAATTTGCCCAAGAGCTGAGGARCACTGAACTTAAATTATTCACATGGTTCAATTAATGATGGTCTCAATGGTAAAGTCAGTTTAGCTTATGCTACGGGTCCTGAAGAAAATATTGCTGAAGAAAATAACTTTTTATTCATTAGTTTCTTTTTTGTKCCCCACCTTCTTTAACACTTTTGACTGGTTTGCAATTATTCAAGGATTTTCCATTACCTTGATTTCCTATGAAAAATGTGTGTGCTTTATGTGATAAAAGGAAGCCCACCACAGAGAGGTACAGATGGTCTGGAACTCTCAAGTCATTCATTCATACATTTATTATTCCACATCACTATCAAAGGAACAAACTGATACATCATGTCATTGAGCTCGTGTTTCTTGTGGGATGTCAAAGGAAAAAGCTCTCAGGCTTAATTTTTTTTTTGTCTGTGTTAATAACCTCTTTAAAAATGCAATAATTGGGGGTAAAATTTTAACTGATATATAGTTTATGGAAGATGTAACTGTTGAAGAGACCAGGCTGTTAATGCAGCCTGGAATAAATAATGACTAAAATCACATTAAATATTGCTCTGAATGACCAAAAAAAGGCAAGCAATGCATCTGGAAATCAGGCTGTATGTCACACAGCCACCACAGGAAAGCATGATGGTTGTAAGGACACCAGTAGGATCCAAAATTAGGAGGCTCAGAGGAGAACCAGAAGGATTTGGAAGATTATTTCTTTATCAGGGCACATTTTCTAACTGCTGTGCTTATATTCAGAATTTTATCTCCCAAATGGTTGGGACCTCAAGATTTTCTTGTGGCCTTTCATTACATAAAGAGGGTTTATAAGCGAGGAGGGAGACTTTTTATCAGGGTTTTAGACTGAAAGAGGGTAGGTTCATCTTTGACATGAGATATTTTTGCTATAAGGATGGTGATGCCCTGGCACAGGTTCCCAGGGAAGCTGTGGCTGCCCCTGGATCCCTGGAAGTGTCCAGTGCCAGGTTGGACAGGGCTTGGAATAACCWGGGACAGTGGGAGGTGTCCCTGCCATGGCAGGGGGTGGAACTGAATGGTCTTTAAGGTCCCTTCCAACCCAACCCATTCTTTGATTCTGTGATTAAAGAACATGACAAGGGAACTGTCTTCCCTAAAATAGGGAAGAAAATAATCTTTACTCAGAGTTTTTGCAGAAGGTAAAATTCACCCTAGAGGGTATTTAACATTTCTTACACCAACAAACAATTCACTTAGGGTACCAAATGWACTTTGGCATCTGATCTCCTACACTGGTGGAGCTCTGGCTCTGTTTCAGGGTGCCCTTTCCAGAGAGGACATCAGTGATGCTTGTTTATATCTGACCAACAATTAACTGCTCTTACAATAAAATAACACTTCTTCCTGGCACACAAACTGGCAAAGATGAGTCACACCACATTTGGGCATGGATGTGTTTAATACAATCTCCTGGGAGGGTGTGATACCAGGGCTGCTCAGTGCACCCCCATATCCATGARAATGATGCATGTGGCTCATTCTTGYTCCTCAGTGCATCCTGCACATCTTGGGAAGCTGGAATTGAGCAGGCTGGAGCTGGGAAACACCATCCCACCAATGCCATGTAGTCAAGCTCCTCAGCTGTGGTTGTTCATATGCTGGGAAAGTGGTTAAAAATAATTTTAGCCAAATAAACCCATTTAATTTCATTAATTTTAGTGACATTATATATATATCTGACAACATTACAGTTGTCAGATTTATTTTCTATTTGAAAGAATAGAGCCCCTGGGTTCTAAAGGCACAGAGCTGTTGACTTTTCTGATGTAACACAGGTTCACTGTGCACCTACCTTAAAGTCTGAGGGAGTATTAGTCAAAACTAATTAAAGGTTAACCATTTCAGGAATGGTTAGGGAGAAGCTAAATGAATAGCACAGAGGAAATTAAAAGGTACTATAAATATTATTTATTTGCATCAGTCTTCAGCCAGTATTACCTGAAAACAGTGTCGTTATTAGGTGTAATTTACCATCCATAGCAAAAGAGAAGTTCTGTCCAAAAATCTCACAAGCTGAAGAGGTGGAAAACAAAGGAGAAGAAAGCAACATAAAACATAAGAATTAAACTGCTACCAGAGAGAAGGGACATTTGAGAGAGAAGRAAACTTGCTGCAGGTTGCAAACCAGTGCACAGCAGGTCCCACTCAGTCACTGGGCTCTCTTCTGGCTGAAATCAGTGTGGAGAGAAAAGCTCACCTGAGCTTTGCCAGAACCTGCCAAACTCAACAGTGATCGCAGAGCTGCAACCTTGCAATTAAAACGAATAAAAAGCATCTTAAACCTTAAAGACATCAGCATACATGAGAAATTAAAATGTCAGGGGTAATTTGTGACTGCATCCAGTACATGACAAAAGGAAACACAACAGTTCTGAGACAGCAAAGTGCATCAGCTGGACATATCTCCAAAGTAAGTATACAAAGGACAAAAGATTAAGTGTTTGGGGATGTGTTTTTCTGAGAAGCCTGAGCCAAAAGGACATGAAGATAAAGGACTTCATAAGGAAACTGTGGTGAGATGAGAAAGCATGATAGCCCATCTGCACACATAGTTCCATGAGAAGCAGAATTTGTGATTGCATCCTTAGTGTTACATTAACCCCAGTCCCAAGTACTTCAACCCAGATTTCCTAATGCCTACATTACTCATAATTTGGCTTCCTCTAACCTTTGCAGGAGAGAGAAGGCTGGTTCTCCCATCACAGAAACACAGACAAGAGGGAGAAAGGCTCCTACCTCCAAAGGAACACATCTATGGCCATGGATGATGTTCACCACCACAACCAAGGACATCTCTGATGGGTCCTATGTGGAGCTCCCCAGCCCTGGTTTCTGGTGTCTAAGGGAGTGGCTGAAGTGATACTACCAATTTCCAGCCAGTGTTATTTGTGTTTCTCTTCTCTACCACATTGTCAAGAATGAACTTGAACACAAAACACAATCGTTAGGAGAAGTTTGAGCAAAGTATTCAATAAACAAATTTTTATGGGGTGACTGATGGTRCAGCTGCCTTCACCTCACTGCCAGATGAAACCAGGTTAAAAAAACAAATCCTCACAGGCAAAACATACAGCAAGGTTTTGCTCTGCTCAGTATGACTTCTGTAATACTAAGAGTTGTATTTATTATTTCATTAAACTTCAGTAACACAGCTATGATAACATACATGCCATGGTTTATTCTGTGAATTGATCATATGGGAAGAAGTCCACTACACTGTGGAGTATCTGTGGATCATGCAGGGTCTGTTTGTGGCACATCTGTCCCCAAACATAAAAAGAAAAAAGGTTTTAAAAATCATCAGCGATTTGCTGATGATTTATATATGGTTTATAATGACAGTATCAATTAGGAATGGAATAAARTTTAGCTCCTTTCCATTCCTCAATTTATACTCATACTGACATTCATTTTCTGTTCTCCAGTAGATCCATTGGTGCTCGGACTTTTCTCTGCTTCCTGTAGAGGGGAAATATCAGCTGAGGTTGCCTGTCACTGCTGTGAACATGTCACAGCACCCAGGTGGGACCTGCTGTGCAGTGAGATGCTGTTGATCAAACAGATCCAAAGATTTTCTATAAATAGGTCAATTTGGAAGAAAACTGAACACAGCAGAGCCAAGGCCACAATTCTCAGCTGCCAGAATTAACTGATCACCATCAACAGTCCTAGTTTCAGCCTCCGCTGACATTTATTTACAATTTCACCTCCTGTGAAATCTTAAAAATATTGTGAACAGCTTTGTCACCAATTAACTACTTAGTGTCTGGAAACTGTTGATTGCTCATTATTTCTCCATTCTCAGCCACAAGATTGCCACTACTCTCCCTTGTGACRCTGTCATACGAYGGAGGGACRGACACCGAGGACGAAGTTTCGGACCTGGCAGGGCTCCTGCCATAATTTGCACGCAGCATGGATGCAATGAGCCCTTCGTTTTCTGGAGCAGCATCTCCCAGAGTGTCAGAGCTGCAAGTTCTGTGCTGCTGCAGGTAGGAGGCCTGCCTGAGGCAGCGCTGCAGCAGGTGGCTCCTGTAGGCTCTCTGGATCACCGTGGCTGACGCTTCCTCTTGCCTGTGACTCAGCGTGGTGGAGATCGGCTCGTAGGATTGTTTGGAGGGATTGGCAGCCATGAACTTCTCCTCCATTTGCACTTTCAGAGTATCCAGCTCCCCAGAATCTCCCAGCACCCTCTTGGTGAAAGCAAACAAGATGTCCAAGCAGTGTATCTTGTCCCCGCTGACCARGGGCAGGTCCATGGCTATGAGTTCAACTCTGTTTGGTTTCGGCACACGCAAAGGCTTAGGCAGAGCATCTGCAAAGTCTGAAAGTGCAGAGAAAGTTATGAACTGAGTTGCCTCAGGATCAAACTTCTCCCAGATCTCATAAAAAATATCAAAGTCATCTTCCCCTAAAGGCTCTGTACTTTCCTCAGTGGCAGCATTGAAGTTCTCCAGAATGACAGCTATATACATGTTTACAACAATGAGAAATGATATAATGATGTAACTCACAAAATAAATAATACCTATGGCAGGTTTACCACATTCACCTATGATACCACTTATGTTTGGATCACAGAATGGTGGCCCAGTGTTTAAAATAGGACTGAGAAGGCCATCCCAGCCAGCTGACGTGGTGATTTGGAAGAGACAGAGCATGCTGTTAGCAAAGGTTTGGAAGTTGAACATGTCGTCAATGCCATCTTCCATCTTCACATAGGCAAAGTTAGCCATGCCAAAAATGGCATAAATGAACATGACCAGAAACAGCAGGAGGCCAATGTTGAACAGAGCAGGAAGGGACATCATTAAGGCAAACAGGAGAGTTCTAATTCCTTTGGCTCCCCGGATGAGTCTCAGGATTCTCCCAATCCGGGCCAGGCGAATGACCCTGAAGAGTGTGGGTGGTAAGAAATGTTCAAAGGCTTTGCCAATGCTGGAAAGCAGTAAGGCTGAAAAGCAGGATAACAACTCATTAGAATATCATATTTTTCCCTTAACTAGTAAAGAGCTGATAATACATTCACAGCTCAAAAATATCTGATGCGTAATCATTGTTTGCTAAGCCCTACCAGAATAACTTTATGGGGAAGCTGAATTGAAATATTAGTTGTTGAAATTATGAACTACATTCTTCACCCATCACAGGACAGTCCCTGCTGCACTAAAGATGACAAGGAACTTTCTGTGCACAACTTCAAATATCTGTACCAGTTGACACTTGATGACTGATGGTTTTCTTTGACTCTGGTGGCATGAATATTTCAGCAGATTCAAGCCACCTTCTACACTTCTCTTCAAATACTGACACTACAAAGCTAAACTAAGAAAATAATAAATGATGCAATGTCATGGTTATCATTTAGATGATACAGGCATGATATGTAGAAGCAGAGTGGTGAACATAGAAGCTGTGCATGCCACTCTACAATGGCTTTTGGTTCATTCAGGGACAGAGCTACACATGGATGTTATTTTTTCTTTGTTTGAATTAAATAAATGAAATCTAGTAGGACTAGAAGAGGCTTGTCTTTTCTAAGTGTAGCTGTTTTGGATACTTTTTTCTGTATTTACAATCCAGAAACTTAGTTTCTCAGGAAAGAGCTGTAGTTTTACTGGAATCTTACATACCCATAGTAAGCTACAGTAAAGAAATTAAATCTTCTTCCCTTAAATGCCTGTTGCTAGGGCAGTACTAGCCCTGGGAACAGTTAAATTGGCAGGAAGCTCAAATTTGCAACAGAGCTCTTTACCTTATTCTTCCATTACAATCCTTTCAAATAAAAACTAATACATTTTTGGTGATATTTTCTATCGTGTTACAAAGTGTGAACCCTTATTTTCAGCCAGCAATGCCTGAGCTTAGAGAATCTGAATTCTACAGGTTATAATCCAWTTCCAGTCTTCCTATTCTATACATATTCCAGTATTCCTATTTTTCTAAATATTTCAGTGATCTATCAAAAACACAGATCACCAAACCCARTAATTGATCTGAGTATTTCTTAGTTGGTACTAAATCTGTGACATAATGCAATGTGATACTGCTATGATGGATTATTCATTCTGTATTTCAGATGAGAAAAAGAGATCTTAAGGAATCATTATAAATAGTTTTATTAAATGAATTGTTTAAATTCTAATTTAATATTATTTAATACAATATTGAAGGGGTTTGCTTATTTTTTCCTTAAGACTTTACAGTATTACAACTTACATTTTAATGACTTTCTGCAGTTAATAAATTTTAACTACTTTTTTCTTTCTAAAAAGAATAGTAATTGATACAGTGAAGAATTTTCAAGACAATTTAACTTACCAACAAGTGACATAATCACAACAACTAAATCAAATATGTTCCAGGCATTTGAGAAATAGTACTGCCTCAGAGCCAGCAATTTCAGCACACACTCTGCAGTGAAGATGGTAACAAAGAGGATGTTGATTTTGCTGAGGATGTTTGTCTTGGTTTCACTTTGCTCATAGGTTTCCACCATCATCGTGATCATGTTGAGGCAGATGAGACCCATGATGACAACATCAAACATTTGGGATGTCAAAACATCGAAAAGAAAACCTTGGTATCTGTTCTAGAGGGGAAAAAGAAACATCAGTTTCTGACATCAGTTATAAAATTAAGGAGCACCCATGCACACACATTTCCAACAGCTCCAATTTTTATGCTGCAAAGTCACTCAGCCACAATGAAGTTGGAGAAACTGCAGAGAGGCAGAGTATAAAAATGACATTAAAAATCCCTTCCCATCCTGAAGTTTTATCAGTTCCAAGGTGAATATAAAACCCAGTAATATTTATGCAGGGAACTAGAATATTTAACCCTTMAAATAATTCAGTCAACTTTTTGGTGTGGAACTGACTTTAGAGGACTGTGTGAGTATCAATTGAAAGGCAAYATRAATAWTTTATATGCAATATATAAATATATGCATTTTCCAGTGAATTAAATTGCATTTTTGCAATGCATTTYCCCAGTGAAGAATTCAGTTTACCAAAGGTCTTGGAATGGGTTTTTGAGGTTTCTTGGATCCCAACTTTTTCATTGCACTGTAGTATTTTTTCTGTTCTTCTGTCATRAAGATATCTTCCCCACCTAAGTATACAAAGAAATGTCACTGTTATTTGGTGAGAAGCTGAACTATTGTGCTAAAAATGTCTAAAATTCTGGAAACAGGCATTCCTTCCTTTTCCACACCTTGCTGTTTACTGGCTCTTTTCATATCATGTAACTGTGCCCAAAAAATCAGWGGCACAAACCAGCCATTCACAGAGKRGAAGCCTTGGTGTGAAACTCAGCTCACTCAAAAGGCATGCAAACAAAAAACATGGACAGGATCAAAACTCTCCCTGGCTTCCCACATGTTGGGCTTGCTTAATATCCAAATCACTCATGAGAGCATCTGTAGCAAACCACTTTCTAAAAAAAGAGTCTCCTTATTTATTGAGTTCCCCAAAATGAGTGAAATTTTAAGAGGCTGTGAAATGTTTGGGAAAGATCTAGGTGTTCAGATTACAGGAGAAAAGGAGGAAGTTATTTTTTTAACTCAATTATTAATGCTCTGGGGCAAATAAATGCCACTAGAGGTTTTAGATTACATTCATAGGACATTGCTCTCTAAAGCACAACCAATACACTTATCTTTCTCTTTTGCTGGTTGAAGTTGTCAATGATTACACCAACAAAGAGGTTCAGGGTGAAAAAAGATCCAAAGATGATGAAGTTCACAAAGTAGAGGTACATGTACAGGCTGTTCTCCATCTTTGGCTGATCATCTTTCTGCAAGATTGACAAGCAATTTCAGAAGTAACACACAGCAACAAGGACCCAGTTCAGAATAATCTTCATATTGAAGCTCCTCTCAAAAATTGAATCCAGGAGGAATTAAGATTCACAGCCTTACTGCTAATTGTGACAACAGTGGTAWAGTTTAAAACTACCAATAGTGCATGACACAAAATTTTGTTTGAATATTCTTGACATGACTTTCAGAGGCATTGCAGAAGCACCAGTTCAGTTCCTTCCAATAAGAACAGGAGCTGTAAATTTTTCAGTACATGAAAAATCAACCAAATTCCAAGCTCTTGCCATTAAAATCCTTGGCCTAGAGACACTGTTGTTGTTTTTKCTTTTGCTACCAAATAACTTCTGTGATGGCTTTTATGAATAAAAACAAAATTGWAGGAAGAAAAATAACTTTTCAAATTGAAGATCAAAGAAGAAAAACATTAAAACACATGCAAAAACATATCAGTATATGAAAATACTATTATTWGTATTTTCATAATTTTAGATATTATGTTTTCATATATATTAGCAACAATGTAATATTAAAATACTTTAAAAATTCTTTTATTCCTTTGAACTCCTGATGAAATKAAGACATCYTCTACATTTCAATTTCTTTCCTTAYTAAGTCATTCCACTTTGTTCTGTGCTGAACAGAGCTGAAACCCTTTACCCATTGCARCAGAGGAGCTTTGGGATACTGTGAGTCATTTGCAGATTAAATGTTTACATCATCTGACAAAAAATAATTACTGGTAGTATTTAGCACAGACAAACAGCAGATAGATGTAGAAGTGCAAAACAAACACTGCAYTTTCAGAAAGCAGGAGCATTCACAAAAAATATGGTTTGAATACAACGACTGACCTCTCGTGAATCCACTGCTGCATACATGATGTTCATCCAACCCTTAAATGTTGCCTGGAATGAGAGATTATGGAAAATGTGTTGAACTTTGACCTTAGAAGTCTTCACATAATTTGCAATATCCAAATAACACTGACTGAAGCAAGAGCCCCTGCTGTGCTCACACACACAAAGCACTGAGCTCTGGCTGCTGCTGTGTGTGGCTTTCTCAGCCTCATTAGGATAAGAAAGCTCTCAAAGGGGAGACAGAACACTTTATCCTAGGATTCTGACAGAGCAAACCTTCATCAGTGTGGCACTACAGGCCATGCAACCCTCATGGCTGCACAAATCCACATTTTGACAGAAAAGGTCACTATTTGGCCCAGAATTCCTTCTGAGATGGAATCTCAGATCTCCAGCTCTCAGGGATCACAAAAGTGGTGGAGGCTGCAACAGCACTTGCCCACCAAATGTTCTTTTTKCACCTGGAAAACCATGGCAGGGTCTCATCTGTCCCCCTTTTCCCATTGGTGTGCATGGACAGCCAGGTGTAAGGGGAGAGCAAGCTGCAGGATATTCCACCCCTCGCATCACCCTCAGAGACAAGTTAGGARTTGACAAAAGGTCCAGCACATCTGACAAGGTGCTGCCTCCTGAGGACAAGCAGCACTTACCACCTGAAGAAGAGCCAGGTAGCCAGAGCCAACATTATCAAAATTGACTTTAACATTGACCCAGAATATTTTCCCAGTGTTGTTATACATCCCACAGTCTGTTTTGTTATCGATCTCGCTGCTTAAATCGGAATTCTCTTCTGTCATATTGACACACTTCCCAAACTTCCCAGCAAACAGGTTCACTCCCATGATGCTGAAGATGAGCCAGAAGATGAGGCAGACGAGCAGAACGTTCATGATGGAAGGGATGGCTCCCAGGAGGGCATTGACCACAACCTTGTATGGAAAGGGAGAGGAAAAATGTGCTTCAGAAAAAGGATGAGCCCAGGTGTCTGCAAGCAGCGACTCAGTCATCTCTGCAAACAAAAACCTGATGTTTTCCACTGGTCACAGCTGGCACGAGGACCTTGCACAGTATCTTTAGTACCTATCAGACTTTCAAAGCAATAGTTGATACTTCTTGGTCTACTGTGAGACCCTACTACCACTAAAATGTAATTCCACCCTTCTTTTTTTTTACTTTCCCTTGCTTTTGGAATAGGACATAGTCCATTTGTTTCTTTGCTTTAGACTTTATTAACATAAAATTTCTGAAGTATTCATCCATTAGCACTGRCACAGAGGACTATTTTTAAGACTGTCAAAAGCAGTTCTTAAAAGGACCAGTAGTAATTCTCCAGTAGTAATTTGCTTAATTTAGTTTTAGTGGATTAGGATTGTGTTTGAGGTCTATAACCACAAGCCAGGTACATTTTCTCTGCTAGGTGATGTACAACCACAGAAAAGTGTCCATGCAGATTTTAAATGTATGCTAATACGTAACAGATTGCTTCAAAAAATTGGGTAAGGGAATGGTGGGAACATTTCTTCGAGTTTCACAGTGAAGGCAGTGGACTCATCTGTGAGGTAGCAAAGAAACACTTGATGGACCAGCAGAAAAATTCAAAGGCTTTGTGAAGGTTTTTTGGAGACTGTGCCACACACATTCTTCATAGCAGGACAGAAAGTATGATGTCATCTGTTTTAATATCAACATTTACTCCAGACACAGAAATTTTGATACATTCTACTAATTAATTTAATGACATTTCTCTATGTCTTCACAGTGTCAATATTGCAACCACAGAATTTTCAGTCTCACTTCCAGAATAAAAGTTAGTAAATAAACGCGCTCTTTTGATGGGAAAAGAAGATCTAATGCTCTACAGACAAACACTTGTTTTCTGAAAGAATTCTATTTGAAACAATAATTTGAGCAAAGTACTTTTAAACAGGCTACAGTTTTTGTAAATCAATCCAGTAAAAAATTTTCAAAATTGAAGTGACTCTTTCCTCTGAGTTAGCTTGCTATCAGATTTCAAAAACTACACTTGTGCTCACAGTTCTTATTCTCTACTTTATTTTTGCCTATCTCAGTAAGACAGGAATACAAGAATGTCTGAGCAGCAATGCCACAAAGTTCCACCTAGGCCACTCTTAGTTTCAACAGCACCTGGGGCAATCACTCCTGGAAAGTCTATAAGGAATGACCAAATACAGAAAAGCACAACCAAGGGTCTCTTTAAAAATTCATTTTATAGCTCCTAAACTGAACTCAGGGTGAACATGTGAACTTCATAAAGACCCAGTGATGAGCCACAAACCTGTTATGTGCTCATCAGTTCTGACAAGCTTTAGTTTGCAATCACTTACCCTCATCCCCTCAAACCGTGACAGCGCTCGCAAGGGTCTCAGAGCTCGCAGAGTCCTGAGAGACTTCATGGGCCCAAAGGTACTGCCAAAGAGGTTTATCAGAGAGACCTGGGTGGGAARACAAAGGAAAAGCATTAGCAATGTCCTGACATCTKTTTCCTTTGTTWCTGTTRAGAAAAAAMCCCAACCAACAAWCAAAACCATGCTTTCAGTGCCTGGARTRCAATATCCTGGGTTAAGGGCTCTGTCTGGAATTTACATCCATCAGGGATTCTGCTGCTAATGCTGTGGAGGAACAGAACTCACATCTACAATGAGGAAATCCAGCCAGCACCAGGCATTGGTGAAATACTTCTTGAAGCCATAAGCCACCCACTTCAGGAGCATCTCCAGGACAAAGATGAAAGTGAACATTTTATCAAGAAATCCCAGTATYGCTTGAATTCTTTCTCTCTTATGTATATGGATGTCTTCAAATGCCTGAAATCGTAGCAGATACAGATAAATGGCAAAAAATCAGAAATTACCTAGTACAGTTAGTAAAGCAACACTGAGACCCCTTCATCATTCATTTTAGTGTAGATCTGAACACCATTTGTTACTCAAATCTATGCCAACTGATAAAAGTATAATTCTCCCTGTGCCTTCTCTTTCTTTTTCTCTCTAATACAGCCCTGTGGATGCATTTTTCCTGCACAATGAAATCCTAGGAGAACAGTATATATGTTTAGACATTTATATCATAAAGTTTATATMTTGAAGATAAGTATTTTTTCCAAGTATTAAGAGTCACTTGTTTGTTTTAATGGTATAAAATCTCCTTAATAGTTCACAATTGTGACATAACTTCCTGAGAAAAATCCAGTACACAGCCAGAAGAGAAACAGCTTCTGAGATTCATAWATTCTTAGCTTAGCTCATGCTCTCTTATAATTTTTAATAATATCAGCAATAGATTTGYAATAATTAAAATGGTGAATAAATGACTGCTATTTGAAGACTCTCCCCTCATTTTGAGTTCAAAGATATTCACTTTGTTTGTTGCTAAGAACAACTTCTTTGGGTGCAAATTTTAGCCAAAAATCCTTCATGAATGAATACATGWAACTGTGCTACACCAACCAGGGCTCCACTGCTCAGCAGAATCATGAACACGATAAAGGATTCAAACCAAGAGTGTTCAACAATCCGGTAGCAGGTTTTCCTCAGATTCCACCAGGTTCCTCCTCCAAACTTTGCAGCACTGCCCAGGCAACAATGGAAGTGCCTGGCACAACCTGAAAGTGAGAGACAGCARTGAGTGCAGGGAAGAAATGCACATGGGTGTGAAGGCATGGCCAGGAAACTTCTGGGGATAGGATAGAATCAGTGCTCACAGTTACTGCATTGTTGTTGTTGGTTGTCCCTGTTTTACCAAGAAAAAAAAAATTGGGATACATCTAGTTTAATTTGCCTTGTAGCTCCTATTTATACACACAGTAGGGAGAGCCCCTTTGGGCAACTTTCTACTGTATTAAGATATTTCTGAGACACAGGACAGGCTCTCACTGACCTGCTGTTGGGGCATAAGAAACTTCAAGGTCACAAGAAAAGTCTTGATGTTACAAAAGCCATTCTCAGTTTCTGCACACTCTTAGGAAGGCAGAGATGAGATGCTGTAGCCCCAGCACAGAAAGCCACCAAATTTGTCAGCATTTGAAAGGCAGCGTTGTTACAGATTAGGGTAGGAAGAAATCACAAAAGAAAACACATCCTAGAATAACTTGCAAAGATCAATATTGTCTGATGATTTGAAAAGAGCCCTCAGATTACTGGATGATATTTAAGGTCCTTTCCAACTCAAGTCATTCTGTGATTCTCTAATCATCACCCTATGAAAATTCAAATAATCTTAGCAGCTTCTTTTTGCTTAATTCWCTCCTTTATTCGAGATTGTTCATGAAATGTTATTAAAGGAATATTTTTATTGCTGCAAAGTATTGATCAATCTGATGTGCYAAGTGACTATTGCCCTGTGAGACCTAATCCCACACTTCTCTTATGTTAAAACTTCAGAATGACTTGGTTGCTGTTGAACTGAGTCAAATTAATCTCATCTCACAATCCTATTTTTTGGATTGGGGTCCATGCCATTGCCCATATCCCACTTGGAAGCAACTGGCTTTTAGGGGGAAGGGTTTTATTTTTCAGGTGTCTCAGTCTCTGTGTTGATTAGATAGGGACAACTATTTAGCCTTTTTTTCAGATAACTAAAATTAACTGAAAATAATCTGACCCTTTTGGCTCAGCATCACTAGAGAAACAAGTTGAGTTTTCACTCTTCTCACTTGCCACTAGTAAAACCATGAGAGTCTTACCTTCTGGAAAACATTGTTCTGGAGTCTTGAAGTCTTCAGAAAATTCTGGGATCTGTTTTARAACATCCTCGGGGTTTGCCAGATCCACTGTGCTGACTTCAGAAGAGCTGACACTGTCCAGCTACCCAGCACAGTGAAATCAGTTATTGATTCTTTCTAATTCAGGTCCAAATGAATAAATTAATCCATGAACAAATAAAACTGCTTTGCCATGTACTAATATTACAGGTGTTGTTGGTAATGGAATGCACTTTTTGATTTWAAAAATAGAAGATTAGAAGTACCAATATGTGCATTCAAACAGAGGCCAAAGCTCAGTAATTCCAAGATCTCCAAGATCTATCTACATGAACCAGATGTAACTGCCTAATCAGCTGGGAAATTGAAGAGCTTTTAAATTGCATATTAGTGAATGCAGTTCTCAAAACAGGTGAAATTACTCGGRTTAAAACCATGAAATCATGGGAAGATGCATTCACACAGGAGACCCAGATAAATGTATCTGTTATCATGCCAGGAACTGAGCACCCRTGACAGTATTTAGGAAGTAGAAATTGCAATCATACCCTGAATTCTTCAGTTACAAAGCTTTTTGCCATCCCATTAAAGCAAAGACAATGTGTTATGAGTCTGCAGTTTGTTACCAATGACTCACTCTATGCTTTTGTTCTTTCATGTCCCCATAATGCWGTTTTTTACATCTTTGAATGTATTCTACATTCAAAATTAGTTTAAAAGTACTGTAAACTGGTGACAATGATCTTTAATGACATAGAATGAAACTCATTCCAAACATTAAGTTTCTTGAATACAAGATACTTAGAACACAGGCAGAGTTGATGGAATTTCCCACATGGAAGCTTATCTCTCTTTAGTTCTTTTTTTTTTTTTTAATCCTCCTTTTTTGTGGAGTCAGAATTTAACAAATGGAAGGTATTAGAGAGTATTTTATAAATTATTCATAATTACTACCAAAATTACATAGTAATTGTCCCATTTTTACACACTCACTTTCCTATATTTTTCTTTAAAATAAATACCTAGAAACACTTTGATTTTGCTCACAGAATTCCAACTCCAATAGTGGCTCTTGTCCTGCCAGACCAGGTTCTGCTACTTCAGAGCTGCTTCTGGCACTTAACTTCTCTCTGGTAAATCCCTGAACAGGAATATACTGGTGTTTGACCAGTATTGGAAAATTAASATCACTGAAAACAAAAACAAATTGTTACCTCTTTTTCTTCTGGTGATGAGAGCTCACCCTTCCTGTCCTTCCCTGGATAGAGCACGCTGAATTCCTCAGAGGAAAATCCTGATCCATTACTCCAGCTGCCTGAATTTTTTGCTCTGTCTCCCCTTTGCCTCAGGTGATTTTCATCCTGAAATAAATCAGTGGATTAGAGGGGCTTTCTTTTGCCTTTTTAGGGAGTGTCCAAGTCAGAGAGGAAAAACCAATAAGCTATAAATTTCATTTAAAGTGGGAATCTCCAGACAAGAGCTGTAAGAAAGGATCATTTTGAGTCTCTGATTTTACTAAGGATAGAACTTTT
>CADDXX010000150.1:1023155-1044252 GCA_902810485.1 Alauda arvensis | reverse complement strand
AAAATACAAAGTAAGGATCAAAGCTATCAATTCATACTCTGCATCCATGATAATGTTCTGTAAGCAGAACATGTAKTTTTGCTCTTTTGTGCAAATAATACCAAAGCAGTTGACATTATTCATAAATATTTACATTAAAAAATCCAAGTTCACCAAGGACTGCCACAATTACCTGTGTGCACCACAGCATGTCTGCCAGACTTCCTGCAAAAATTTTCTGTTAAAACCATGAATGAAAGACTCTTGATTTTAAAAGGCTCCAAAAGTGATGATTTACCCTGGCTGAAAATATTTTTGGTTTTGGTTCTAGTTCAGAACTTTGTAACCCTCTGGAAATGGATCAACATATCCACATCCAACCATCTTTTCCCACACATCCCTCCCTCCCTTCATCTCTCTCCACAATCCTACTGTTCCAACACAAATAAAGAGACCCATTACCTGTTTGCTGCAWTCTGTGTCAGTAAATGTGCTCAGTTTATCATCATCTCCAAAACCCTCACTTGTATTCTCTGCCTCAGCMATAGGGACACAAACAAAGATGTTGGGGTTTCTAACAAAATCCTCAAGACCCGGGCATTTGTCCCCGTTTCTCTCAATCCACTCATTGTTGTAATTCTCTTTGCAACTTTTTGCCCCTTCACTCTTGAACCCAAGTGAGTTCTGTGCAGTCAGTTTGATTTTCTTCCTGTGCACTTTCTTGATCTGCCTGAGCTTCCTGCAGCAGGCATCCCACGTCCTGCTCTTGGCAAGGCGGAATCCCTTGCGGATCCGAGCGAAGGCGATCCTCAGGTTGTTCATCTCTCCATCATCCTCTGCTATCTGGAGACTGTCAGCACTAAAAGAACTCAGCAGCAGTGCAATGAAAAGGTTGAGAACCTNAAAAAATTTTAAAGTTCTGGAGGCTAGCATTCAAAAAATCTGAATTCTAACTCTGAAGAACACAGATGCTACCAAAGTTCAGTCTCTCGTGAGCAAACCCAAACAAGGTGATGAGGAAATGACAGTGACTGATCACATTGTGGTTGATGAAATCAGAATCTCTATCAGAAATTTCAATGTTCCCATTTCTCTCTTCTCAAAAAACGTTATTTAAACTACAWGAGAACACAGATCTGYGTGCCAAATGCATTCTTTGGCGAAMGCAACTTTTCAAAGGTTAAAGTAGTACCATAAATTCACATCCTGTCAGTTTAATAATTGTCTTTTTATTCTTCAAATTAGAATTAAATCAGGCCTCTGTGGAGTTACTTCCAAAATTCTATGAGATAAGATTCTGGTCCAGAAATTTCCTCAAATCTGCCACACTATGACAAAAATCAAAACCAAGAGAAGCTCGAGTTTCTCATTTTTAAAATGAGAAACCTTCACACAATTGTTAAACCACCTCCATTTGTTTTTTGTTTGCTTTTAAAGGAATGTGAGAACAGAATTTTTTCACTAATATTTTGGTTTCTAATGGGATCCATCCTTTTATCATGGCAGAACTGGGCAGATAACACCCCTGAGCCATCCAAGGACCACAGGCAGAGGAGAATATCAGCTGTCATCATCAATTCATCCCATCTGTCTTAGTTATTGACTTCAGGCTGGAATAAATCTCAGTCCCAGATACCTCTCTCTGCTTCCTTGGACCATAAGAAAGTCTGGACAAAATGTTGGGGCTAAACACTTCATTGCTTGACAGATAACATTGTGTGATATAAATCTCACTCACTGCATTTCATCACTGACACCAATCCCTGCAGTGTGGAACAGGCAGGATATTAAATACATATTTGGAATTCAGCCACAGAGCAGAGATTTCCCATAAAGGTCTGCCTAGAGTTCTATCTGATCAGATTTTCTTAAAATTAAGAGAAGTTTGGCATATGAATGAAGGATGTGAGGAACAAAGTTAGTAAAAGAAAATAATTATGATTTGGGCACCAAGAAAGGACAGCCCAGGACCAACGAAGGCAGGCTGTCCCTTATGTCCCAGCACAGTGTGTTGAGGCTGTGTAGGTTATGCCATTGCAAAATCTAGCTCTTGGATAGAAATGTACTTTGAGATGCATAAAAATAATCCTGATTTCTGTGGTAGCACTGTAGATTCTGCCATTTGCTGATAAAGAATTCAGTACTTGCATGAGGTCTTAAAAAATAAAATTGATTTAGAAAGGGACTTAAGCACTTGGCCTAATTAATTCAAGCAGGTAAGCCATAAGCCTCACTGATTATTTACACCCAAATCCCAAGATGTGAGAAACATAGCTGCCTGTACTGTATTTACTGCATGGGTATTTGTCACATTGCCACATGAAAAGGTCAAGTGATGCTGCGTGCAAAGCTCACAAAAAGGAAAAATGCAGACAGTGGTTCAAAGGGTGAAATGAAAAAGAGGATTTTGCAGGCTATAACATACAGAGGTAGCTTTTCCACCTGTTTTTTGGAAAGCTACCTTTTTTTTGTCAGAACAGCCATTAACTGGAGCCCACCACAGACAGGATGAAGAGAAGAACCCAGTGCCACACTTACCACTAAATTTCCTATCACCATGACCAGCAGAAAGACAACAAGGCACAGTGATGGCTCAGCAACCACCATGCAGTCCCACATGGTCTCAATCCATTCTCCACACAGAATTCGGAAAATGACGAGGAATGARTGGAAAAAGTCCTTCATGTGCCAGCGTGGCTTGCAGTCTTTGTTTATTTTGGCACAGTTGTGCAAATAACTTCTCCCAAAAAGTTGCACCCCTACTATAGCAAAAATGAAAATGATGATTGCCAGGACGAGGGTCAGATTACTCAGTGCTCCCAGGGAGTTACAAATTATTTTAATTAGAGTGTTTAAAGTTGGCCAGGACTTTGCCAGTTTGAAGACCCTCAGCTGTGTAGCAACATAAAACATAGTGTTAGACATTGGTAGAGATAACTCATCTTTGCACCATGCAAATCTTACAACAACCAAATTACTGATATTCTCAGCTATTCCAGCAATGCAACATTTGTGGCACATTAATACTTATAAAAAGTATTTATGGATACTTTTTTGACTGGGCAACACTGCAAACATAAACTAATCACCTTGTAAAGGATCAAACTAACTTGAGACCCTGATAAATGCTTGGCCCACAAGGCAGGTGTCCATGCAATGCTCTTGATGTAGATTATGGTGCCTAATTTACATTTAAAACAAAGGACCAAAAGCCCAGGGACTGCTGCTGTAGCACTATGAAAAGAGTCTCTGTTTTGATAAAGCAATTTAAATCAGTTCTCAGTACATGAAGTACATAATTTAACGTAATTTCACATCTCTCTTTAAATATTGCTTATTTCTGTTTGTACTCTTAACACTTTTTTCCTAATTTCCTGTGCTAGTTTTTAATTATTTGCACCAGTTTTATAACATTAGTCCATTCTGGAATATTATTTCTTTTGAATATTTCTCAGTGAACTCAAAAGAAATACATTTCTTAAACTCTAACGTCACAAGGAGTTTGAGTGCGTTTCTTAAAGCCAAGACGAGGAAATAAAAATATTTGGGGTTAAAAAAAAAAAAGAAAAGTGATTTCTTGCCTGCTAACTACAGAGGTATTCTCTATGAAAGTCACAAGATAAAGTTTCATACAACTGAGCATGAGTGAAGCATTACCAGTCTGAAGGATCTTAAAACTGACAGGGTTCCTCCTTTCCGCCTTTCCTTCTTGTTTTTGTGTTTGGGGAAGCTCAGTTCAACTAAGCTCAGTGTGACAATGACACTATCAAAAATATTCCAGGGCTGCTGRAAGTAGTGATAGGGATCTAGAGCGATGATTTTTAAGATCATTTCTGCAGTGAAGATTCCTGTAAAAACCTGTGACAAAGAAACAGCAGCATCAGCCTGAGAGTAGCCATGAGTTTATCCCATCTCTATGTTCCCTCAAATAGCATTCATGGAGAGGTTAATGAAACCCATGTTTATGAAGCCCTAATGCACTTTTAATGAAAATGGGAGGATTGTTTTCTGCCTTCTCAGGAGCATGCCAAAGTGTATTAAACAATCTGGGAATCTTCTATATTAGAAACTAAGTTTATACATGTAGGGTTTGCTAATTTTTGATTTTTACTATTACTTTTTATGTTTCAAGTGAAAACACACATCAACCAGTCAATTCATCCTATAAAAAGCCACATAGCTGAGAAGTTGCTTACCAAGTTGCCTATTTTAAGCATGTATTTAAAAGTTGGTGACATATTATTGTGCTCCAGTGCCATGAACAAAGTGTTCATCACAATGCAAACCGTGATGGTGAGATCAAAAAAAGGATCCTTTATGAAAGCAGACACTTTTCCCTTGATTCTCAACCAAAGTGGGCAACAGTCCCAAATGAGGTACTTTAAAGCAAAGTTCTTCAGGCGTGGTGGGCATTTCTGCTGAGCTTCTTCATGCTCTGAATGAAAAAGGAAATCTTCCATCATTAGTTATCACTGAGCAAGATGGTGAAACAGCAACTTCAAGCATTCAAAAGACCAGAGAAGAAAAAGGAAATCTCTCATCTCTCACAGCCTCCCTGCACTTTTTTTTTACCATTTATGTGGTTCTTACATCAACTGATAAATGTGAAAATAAAAATTCAGAGATAATTTGATTCCGAATTCTTTCGTGAGCACTTCCTTCAAAAGCCTTTGGAAAGGGTTTCATTTGTCTCAGGCTGGTAACACAATCATCTGACAATGCACATATTTGTGATGCACGGGCCTCACCACAGCTTCTCATGCTCTTGCAGGACCATGGAGCAGCTACAGCACTTCCCACCTTGTCCTCACATGGGTCTCTGGGACAATGGCTGTGTCACACCCAACGACTTTTAGTCTCCCTTAACTCTCAGTGCAGCTTAAAGAATCAGTGGTAGACATGGGAATTCTGACTCTGGCAACTCCAAATTGCCTGAAATTTGTCCTTTGGCCTTTTCTACGGGAAAGGTCACACCCACCATTTCCCAGCTAATGCAAGTTCAACACATCTCCATTTTCCAGAAGTAGAACTTGAGACAGAAGCAGTTTTTTCTTCATAATTTTCATCTTTTTAATCAAATCTAAAAGCTTTYCCTTCTTCAACATTAATATTAATGAACCCTTCAAAGTACTTTCGCCCCAGCTTAAGTCCTGTGCAAATTCATTGACCAACTGGAACTAGCTTTAAATGCAAGCACAGCAGGAATTACTCATCTGGTTTTCAGGGACCTGGAAGCTTTTCAGAAATAGAWGAGCTGGATCTGACTCATATCCTTTTCTTAATTGGGCCTGTCCTTATTTCTTCCCTCYGTTTAATTTTCAYCTCTTCTTCCCAGGCTCAAGACCTACACCAGCACCCTACATCACTTTATTCCACAGTGATCCCTTTGACTCAATCCTCATTCCAGGTCTAGCTTTTGTCTTCCACTACAGCTACAAGTCCTGTTCCACCCCAGTTCACASCTGAAACTGTGCAACAAAACCGTGTTGCAACCATGATTCTCCCAGGAAAAAAATCTTTCAAAAACTCAAGGAAAGGGACCTTCCTGCCACAGGTATCCCCTTGTTCAATCCCATACTTGTGGTCCAAGAACTGGTGGAAGAGCTCCTCAAAAGGGCCAAAAGAAAACTAAAGTTCATCATCCTGAATAACTTGGACTGAAATTTTTCAGCAATGTCTGCAACAAAACTATCAGTCATCAAAATAGTTGTCGCTGATTAACTCCCACCAAAAAATCATATGGGAAGGTAAATTAAAGGAATAAAAGTGTGAAATTAAGTATTCAATATCCAAGAATTGCCACAATTAATTTTACTTGCATAATCTTATTGATTGTTGAATTCTGCATGCCTGTGAACCCTCTGAATTCTGCCACTGACACAACAGAAATCAGAGGATCAGGAGGAGAAAACAGTACTGCAGAAAAAACAGTACTGCAGGTCAGATGATCAGAAATATCTTCTACTCACTCTGACCCCAACCCCCTTCACTCTCTGTCCTACAAAATAAGATTTTACAAGGCAAAGGATGTGTTCCAGTACACAGAGACTGTGTAACACCTTTTTTTCTGAAAGAAGTCCAAATTAACAATGAAATTCCTAAACATATGCCTACAAATCTCTGCTAACCTTTAAAAAATATGCTTTGTTCTTTCATGGTAGCACTACTTTAGGGTTGAAATAAGCTTAATGAGGAACCACTTACCCTCCAAGACACTGGTAATTATGCTGACTACACTTGCTGCCCTTTGTCTCTGAAGAGCCTCGTTAAAGTACTCCACTGACAGATGAGGAGGTAAATGCATCGTGCTGCTCTCATCATGCACAGCTGGCTGCTCAGAGAAGTAAACACGATTAGGGAGATACCACGGCAGTGAAATGAGCCAGGATGTGCTGATGGGTAACTGTGAAGTTAACAGGAACGATGACACGCAGCCAAATAAATGTACATTTTTACAAGATGTAATAGCTGGTGAGATTGGAAGTCCTAACCTGCAGTAAATGGATCCTGCAAGCATGTAACATGGGGCAAGCACAGGCCTGGAAATGAGTGTATGAAATAGGCCCAGAAATTATTCAAGCGATTAATGGAAGAGGAGAGAGGTGAAGGGTAAGTAGGGCAAATTGGGGAACTTACAGGCAAAGCTACTGCATGATGCTAAAGAGGCTATGAACAAAAATAAAATAAAATTCACAGGTAATATTCAAAATTACATCCTGTAGTGGTTTCAAGTTCGCCAATTTCTGTTTCTCGAATTATGCGCAGTGGTTTGAGTGTCTACTAGAATAATTTACTCTTTTTCTGCTGTGAGATAGGATTAGAAGAGCAAAGCAAGCTCAAAACTTAGAAGGGTATAAAGACACTTCCATAGGTGTCTTCCTTTCCTCATCAAACGTCAAAACCAGGATGAAAAGCTCTTGGGTGACTTGTGATTTCAGCACTGGGAACCTTTCAAACTATGTCAGTACAATTAATGAACAGCAGAAACATAAGGTTTACAACGGGAAGGCCGAAATCTAATTTTCAGGGAGTATTAAGACTATTGAAAAGTGGTTTCTACAAACAGCTGAAAAATTCCCAGGTCGGTATGCTTGAGTTCACATCACTGTTTGCCATTAAGGYGAAACTCTTAAAACAACAACAAAACCGCCACTGACGGATAAACCGCAATATAAAGCGTATCTATAAAATATTAAACTTTTCCTTACCAGACCCCCCTTTCCCGAGTCCTCCACGACTGGCGGGAGCGTGGCTCCTTCAGAGCACACGGGATCCTGGCTGTGCCCCCGGCCGCTCCCCGGGCCCAGGCGCTCACCGGCGCCGTCCCCGGCCCTGCTCCTCACGCAGCTCGGCGTGGCGGGGTGCGAGCTGTGGCCCCGCTGGCTTTGCAGGCTGGGCCGCCTTCCCAGTGTCTGCACTGCCGACAGGGACCGGCACCGGGGCTTGTGTCCCGCCGTTCCGAGGGTGTCCTGGTCACCCAGATCCCCTCTGGAGCCGGCCTCCACGGCGGGGAGCTGGAAGTTGAAGACGCTGCCGTGGCTCAGGCGSCGCGGGGCCTGGCCGGCGGTGGGGCCGTAGGCCGGGCCCAGGAGAGACTGGGAGCCCAGGGAAAGCAAAGCAGAGAGAACAGCGTAAAATCACAGAGATAATCGGGGGAAGTTGTGAAATCATTGGAGATTCGTAGCGTTTAGTATCAAGCACTGCTGTAGGAAGGCACCCCMAAAMCAAGCAGGTGTTTTCCATATAAGAAAAAGGGKTTCAGTTTCACCTTAGGACTTTAAAGGAAAAAGCCCCAGAAATTTCTTTGCTCCCCTGGCAGCCATTGGCTCAAGGCCAAGACAGAAACACTGATAGATCTCTTTACCTGTCCCTCAGAAATGCWGYCATTCTCTATGGGGCAGCTTGCCAAAAAACCCACCTAAATTGTTCAGTACTTAAGGGAGAGCACAAAGCTTCACGAAGCTTCTCAGTGTTTTTTGGGGCATCATAGCAAGGTGCAATGAGCTTAAATGCACCTGTGCACGGGTCCTATTTTGTTCTTCATAATTTATTATTTTATCAGTTTATTAAACCTTTTGCTTTACAAAACACACCCAAGGAGCCATCTCACAAATTATTTTACGCCATTCTGAGAAGTGCTGGAAACCCTCAGGACTTAATACAGCTTCCAGTGGCTCACTCCACTCTGGCCACGTGTAAAGCTTGTATTACTCTGCAAGTCTGAAACTCTTATTTCATCTAGATTTTTYTGGGAAGGATTATGTTTAGAGTCTCAATGGCAGATAATAAAACTTTATGAGCTGTACCAGCTGTTTTTGAGATAAGCTTTATACTGACATTTTTAAGTGTGAAATTTTTCACAGAGAGTGACAGTATAAAAGCTAAGTTCTGATAATCATTCACTTCTTTTTGTTTCTTATCGTCACAGAAAATTTTGTCGACATTGTTTTTGTCTTTCATTTATAATACTAATTTTCTTCCTTATACCAAAATTTGTTTATTTTAAAAACTTAGGAGTGATCTGTGTTCATAATGGGATTTTGTTTATGCTTGCAAGCCATTAATTTTAAATTAAAATTAGAAAAGCTGTAAGATCTCAGATTCAGATAATAGATTACCAACTTTCGTTGACTGTCTGGGAGCTGTGACTTGGGGAGTTCTTCTTCTTCATTATCTCCTCTCCCCAATGACTTATTTCTCTTTTTCCTGTTGCTCCTTTCTTTGATTTCTTTGGGTGACAGAGAAGAGGCTTCAAGGGAGCTAAGTGATAGGATCTCAATCTCTTTAATACTCAGTGACTGAAATTAAAAGAAAAACATGGGTGATATTATTCTGGGTGCTTTGAATAAAAGCAGAAAGAAAGCACTTCTATCTATGCTCTATATTATTATTTCCTGTTAACAATTTGTGCTTCACAAAACTCACTAAAAATCTTCAAATACATGATAATGCTAAAAAAAAAGAGGAGAGAGTTTCCCCAGCATATGGAGCACTGAACAATTTGCTACTTGCAGTGTGTTACATGGCCACATGTACCAGGCCTGCCAGAGGCAAGATAAACACATTATAGCTCCTACTCCTCCATATGGTAAATTTGCTTACAATAAAAATGCTCAGTTTGAAAAGAATGCAGTAGAATATACCCTTTCCCCAAAATAAATGCTCAAAACTTAATAAAACCCTTTCTTTTCATTGGGGATCCTTGGGACTATATTCACAGTGTGGATGATTTTCCTTCCCATGCTGAATGTAGAGTGATATTTTAAAAACACAGGAGTATCTTATTCCAGAATCTTCTATGCTATTTAAGTTACCAAGAGACTTTTCATTCAACTACAATAGGCTTTGGCTCAGATGTTAATGCAGCAGAGTTACTGTATATTTCTTTGCTCAGCAGCCCAAATGACAGAATAAAGAAGAATTAAAAAACAACTGCATGTTCTTTTGGAAGCTGCTGGTTGGTGGAATTTTGTGTTTTCCAGATTTAAAAATACTTCTTTCCTTAAAGTGACATCAACCTTTAATGCTTTTTATCCAGAATAAAAGTCATTGTTTCACAGGAAACATACACAGCTGAACAAGGCRCTGTTCTGCAGCTCCAGGAATCACTAATTTCCAGAAGTTACCACTTGCTCCTGTTTCCATGAGTGGATTTAATATGCAGCTGTACACAGGGAGTGATGCTTTKTCTTATCTTTGGATGGGGCTCTGAGCAACCTGGTCTAGTGGAAGGTGTCCCTGGCCATGGCAGGGGCTTGGAATGAGATGATCTTTAAGGTCCCTTCCAACCTAAACCAAAAATAGACCAACAAGACAAACACTTCCAAGTGAATAATTTACACACCTCTTGCTCCTTCTGCAGTAATTCCAGGGCTTCCCGAAATTTCCTTTCCTTTGCCTCGGTTTCAGCGATGGTGGCCTTGTTCTGGTCCTCGTATGCCATTGTTACTACAGCCAGAATCAAGTTGACTAGATAAAATGAGCCCAGAAAGATGACCATCATGAAGAAGACTACATACACCTTCCCAGAAGCTCTGAGGGTCTGCAAGCAACACACCCCAGAGATAAACATTACCACAAAAAGTACCAAGCAGGCTTTCAGTGTGTCTCTGAAATTCTTTAAAAGCGCTGAGCTTCCTAGACACAATGCTTCGGGAAGCTTAAATGGAATTAGGAATTTCTTTGCTGTTCTTCCCTACCTTCCTCCCTCCTCCTATACCCTCACAGGTGAATCAYTGATTGTACATCCCATGAAGACAATAAAGGAGGCATTTTTAAATTTTTGGAGGACAGTACAGAACTCTTTTCGGACTTTTTTTCCAAGACCAGGGTGAAAGGGCTGGGAAGCACTTCAGCATCCCTTTTTTAGGAGTCACAGGCAGAAGGGAAGACATGGGCTTGATGATTTGCAGTTATTACTTTTATTTGAGGTTTCTTGTCCTCTCAGAACATTTTYTGCTTCAGCTAAAGAGGATCAGTTCTGAACCATGCACAAAACTGGTACCTGTTGGTACAGACGCTCCCAGTAGTCCTGGGTCATCAGGCGGAATAGGGAAAGAAAAGCCCAGCCAAATGTATCAAAACTGGTGAAACCATAATCAGGATTTGGCCCAATTTTACAGCATTTATAGCCAGGAGGACAGACCCTAGAATTAACAACAAAAAGTGGAGCTCTTATAAGTGTGCAGATTTCAAGGACAATTTCAGCTYTATGTAAGAGTTCTGATTTGTGTTTCAGCTCTACAGCTCATTAGGTTGCAGAGCAATTTTCTWCTCCAGGTAGTACTGGCTGGATGTAAGGATGGAAAAAGCAGCACACACAATCCAGAAACCAAGGAAAGAGACAGGCTGGAGTAGCCCACCATCCCAGGACAGCCCCCTCATCACCAGTCCTCATCCCCTGCCCTTTACTGCAAAGCAGCCTCATCTCCCTCCTTGCCCAAACCTGCCCTCCAAAATTYGTGTTTTGTATTTCCAGTTTAATACTCATGAGCCTTCACAGACAACTGTCTGTCCTGTGCTATATCCCAGATCTTCCACATTTTCAGTTCTCTCATACATCCATGGGAAAGAGGAAGACACCACCTCAGGAAAGTGTAAAAGTCTTATTAGACCTGATCAAGCCAACTGCAAGTACTTGATTCCCTACAAGACTGTTTGCTATACTTTGTTTTTTGTGTTCCTGTTTCTGCATTCAAGGAAAGCTCGAAATTTCTGCTTTTGTCTCACATGACTGAGCAARCATAGGAGCACTGAGGCAGAGAAAACTTCCAAGGAAGAAATAATCTTTAAGTGCACTCACCCAGCACCGGGACCACACAGCAAAATATCCACAGTACCATTTTTCCTAGCAAAGTCATCTATTTAAAAAAAAAAAAAAAAGGGAAAAAGAAATTAAACCCCAAGCACTTTCTAGGCTGAATCCTCTATCATTTAATATGAGTAGTGATGAGTAACCAGTGACCTGTAAGAGTAAGTGCACAGGTTTCCCATGCTCACAATGACTGCACCAGATTGCAGGATGCCCTGGCCTCATTTATGAACATGCATATGAGCATGCACAAATTTGAGACTGAGGGCAGTCCTTTAATGCAGAATTTTWAAAGATATTACCACTTTGGCTGCATCTGTATAAAGGAAATGAAGAATTGGAAGGCATAGGCTCAAACACAGCCATAGAATCCCACAGTGGTTTGGATTGGAAGGGACTGTAAAATTCATCTCATCCCAAACCCTGCCATGGGCAGGGACACCTTCCACTATCCACTCTAAGTCTCATCCAGCCTAGCTTGGGACACTTCCAGGGATCCAGGGGCAGCCACAGCTTCTCTGGACAACCTTTGCCAGGGCCTCACCACTCTCTGAATAAAGAATTTCTCCCTAAGATCTGATCTACATGTTAAAGCAATCCAATATTTGGTGAATGTTGGCACAAACTGGCAGAGTTCAGGCTCATAGCAATTACCCCTCTCCAAGAATGTGTGCAAACATTGCYAGGAGTACAATAGACCAGTTCTGTTTCCAATGAGCAATAAAAAACAAAGTCCAGGTCTGGGGAGGAAGAAAGAGTATTTGG
Source organism: Alauda arvensis (assembly GCA_902810485.1). NCBI lineage: Eukaryota > Metazoa > Chordata > Aves > Passeriformes > Alaudidae > Alauda > Alauda arvensis. Next base: position 1,032,197 of record CADDXX010000150.1, on the reverse strand, counting down.
TTGTGTGAATGTCCACCACTGCTGAGCCAAACAGCAGCTCCTAACCCCTCTTAGCTGAGAAATGCAGATTTGTCCATTAGGATGCTGGAGCTGTGCCCTTTTTGAACTCTTCCCCTATTTATCTTAGCATTAGTTACTCTGTGATCAGCAGAATCAAAGTAAAAGCTTTAGCTAATAGCTAATTATCTCCATTAAGATGGGGATTTATTATCCCAGATGTGAGGGAGGTCYCATGTCTCCCTGGTGCTTCTCAAACCTCTCCTGTGCTCATCAGATAAGTCAGCATGATTCAGAGGCACCAGGAACCTTTGATATCAGCTCTGCCACATCATGCAAATACCCCATAAAGGAATGAATCCCTATCTGRGCAACTTTCCACTGAAATTTTGCTCAGCTCCATTCCTGCAAATTGAAAAAAAAAAAAAAAGGTTTTTAAGAATATTCAGTGACTGAGCTTCAGAGAATCATAGTAACATATAGTTCTCTATGTGGGAGATGTGAACTTCCCAAAAAAAATACATAAAAATAGTTTTATAGAAAACTGGGCTTATAGGGCTGTACATCCTAAATCCTACAAGAAAGTAATCTTCCTTGCATTAAACCTGTCTGGGCATTTGCCTTTTGGCATAGATTTTGAGCAACACAAAGGTTATGAAGGAACACAGATTTTTTATTTCTTGAGCTCTGTTTTCTCCACACCATTGCCTTTAAACAGTTTCAATGTTCTGCATTTATTAAAATATAGATCCTTTTACTTCTTGTTCTCCAGCACAGAAAATCAGCATTTTTAGCCCAACTTTGTCACATCCATGGCCTCTTCTATAGTGCTGTAGTCATTGATTGGTTCCTTTTCAAGTTTGCTTTCAATTATGATTTTTACAGCATTCTCTACACATAAATTACTTGCTTCTTACATGCGGTCTTTTGGTAGGAACAAGAAAAAAAAAAAGGTTTGCCTCAAAAATCTTTTCCACRCTTTCTTCCCCTGGACTTTGAAATTTATTGAAGAAATCCTGTCTGAACAAATCTCCCACACAGAGTGTGGACAAACAGCAGTTCTGGGTGACTTTTCGTGTGTTTTGAGAGTTCCCCTGGGAAAATTCTTCTCATTCTGTGCAACTGCTGCTGTGTCTGAGCTCACTGGGAGAGATTTTCTTCAGTGATGAAGCTTTCTTCATATTTCTGGCACAGACTTTGATTATTCTAAGTCTATTTTTTTTTTACATGTATTGAGGCTTCTCCTTTAACACAAGGCTTTACTTTGCTATTCTGAATTGCAACTTACAGTTCTCCCTCTGAGAATGCTTTGTTGCATTTTCAGATCTCTGCTCCATGGATCCATCTCCAGCCTCAGCCAAAGTGTAAACATGAAACATATGTGTTGYATATATCTTATATAAGACATAAAATAAGATATATTTGATGTCAAGAAAGAAGGAATCTGACTTTTCAGTAAATTCCCTGTTTTAAGCTGAGGAGCAGCTCTCACTGAGCAGGAAAATGAAGATGCATGGGCTCTTCAGCCTGTAGTAAAAGGTGAACTTTGGGGAATTACAACAGAGAACAAGCTAATGCATGTTTCAGTTATTGTCATMTCATTCAGGGAAACAGATCTGGATGTTACTGGAATATTTGGGAGTGCTTTTTTCTTATAATGMAGGGAAGAAGAGCATTCCTGGATGCCTGTGAGCTGCTCTCACAATCAGAAGGCCATTATCAGCTCCTTACTCATCAAAATACCAGTCAAAACATCAACTTAATTCATAGCAGGAGTTACACATGTGTGTCTGTAGCATCACCTAAAGGAGAATAAAGGAGAAAAAATTACCTGAATCGTTAGCAAACTTCTCATAACTTTCCCATGTTTTGTTACAAAACTCTGTAGTRTTCCTGATGCACTTTTGCCTGAGATTGCCCTTGAAAATCTGGAGGCCTATGAGGGCAAAAACACTCAGGCAGAAAACAGTCAGGATCATCACATCWGCAAGTTTCTTAACAGACTGGATGAGTGCCCCTACAATGATCTTGAGCCCTAAAAAGACAATGTAAAAAGGAAAAAGAGGATGAAAAACTGAGTTTCAAATACTATACTTGATTAGAGTTAAAAACAATATATAAAAGCCAAAGTATAAGAATTACAGGATAATATGTGTAAATGTATTTGCAGTACAAGTATATTTAGGATGAGAGTGACTAATATGAGAGAAATATTTTTTTCCTCCTTTCACTGACCCTTTTTTGGTTAGGCAAGTTTTAGTTGTTCCTTTAATCCCTGACAAATATTCACTCAAAAATGATGAASCAGAGATAGTCTAGTTTTCTTTATCCATGAAAAGAAATGTGCATAATTCAAATGATACATCCAACACTGGTAATTTGTGAAGACAATATCCAATCTGAACCTCTCCTGGCATGGACTGATGATGTAAGATCATTAGTGGCAAAGTCCCTTCAATATCCAGAATTATTTCTGTGGAACCATAACACACACATCAGCCAAAAGAACATTCTGTAAAATTGACATTATAAATTGTGAACAGTATCTTTAAAAGCATAATGAAAATAAACTATATTCAATATTCTTTCTAACACTTGATTCATTCTGACTGGGACAGATGAACTGAGACACTTTCTGTGTGCACAAATTCAGCTGTGTCTGCAACTTGTGAAAGATACAGGAAAAAAAAAAGGCAAAAGCCAATTTTGAACGAAGCAAAGAAGGAGTTGAAAGTAGAAGAAAATACTCAGCAAGGAAGATTTCTTACCTGGGATTACTGAAATGGTTTTTAAAGCTCTGAGAACCCTGAAAGTGCGGAGGACTGACACATTCCCCAGCTTACCAAATGCTCCCACATACCTGTAAAGACCAGATGTGAAATACCCAGTGATTGAGCAGAGTTAACAGGGCAGTTMCTTACAGTGGTCATCTTGGATGTCAATCTTTCCAAACATATTTTAAGTATTTAAAAAAACTACATATGAAGGATTTGTCTGAAGACTTACRAAATAGAAATGCATTTCTTCATTATTGGAGTTTCCCTCTAAGGTGGCTCCTGGCTTGTGCACAGCTGCTTTTGTGTGAGCATCTTTAAGCAACATTCATTTAAAATACAAAGGTACCACTCAAAATTACGAATTCACAAATGATGACTGAGCTGATTTTGGTCTCCTTTCTGCAGCTGCATTTAACCAGTATATAGAAGCTTGCTAATCACCAGAAAATTAGGCTTTAATTATCATTTTTGGAGATAGAGCCATAATTTAATCCACTATCCTGGTGTCTATACCACGACCCTAAGTGCAAAATTATACTTTCATTCATGGGGTCAGCAAGTCTGCATTTATGCCCAGCTCTTCCCTTTCACCAGTCTAAACACATCCATTCACACACACCCACCACTGGGAATATCTTGCTCTGCCCAGCTCTRTTCCCTTCTTGAAAGACTAAAACATCATTGCAACACAATGAGTGCTAAACAAGGGGAAAAGTCAATGTTCTAGACAGTTTCAGGTGCAATTAGGAGCCACGGGTTGGTTTTTAAACCACAGGCAGCCTCTTGCACCACAGCAGTGAAAACTTTTAGCACAGAGAGTGGAGGCAGGTAAATCCATATTTCATTTGTTGCCACTTACGCCATGACGATGACGGTGAAGTCCAGCCAGTTCCAGGGATCCCGGAGGAAAGTGAATTCATTCAGACAGAATCCTGTCGCCAGGATTTTTATCAATGATTCAAAAGTGTAAATGCCAGTGAAAGTGAATCTGAGGAGGGGAGAAAAGAGCCAAAGGGAAAGAAGAGTGCTGGCACTCAGTGGAAGAGGCACGGTCAGGCTGTCCCATGTCTGGGCCAGCAAACTGAGGCAATGCTGGAGAGAACTGACAGATTTCTGTTGGATTTCAGTGGATTCCATCAGTGTCTGGTTCACATGGAGCCGGAGACAGTGGCTGACTGCAACCTGGACATGGCTGTTAATGTGCAACCCATGACACCCTTTTTGGCATTCAACAATTCTTTTCCAAGTTCTTTCATGTGAGTCCCCATAATTTCAGAAACACCAAACTCCCAGTTACTGGCTAAAATAAAGACCCAAATTTGTACCTTCCTCCAGTTTCAAGCCACCAAGTGAACGTGGGATGTGCTGTATTATTTCCTTTGGGCACACAGCAACCTTTTCTGTGCAGAATATTTAAAACACTTAGAGGAATACAAGAGTTAGAGGGTTTTCAATTTAAGATGGCAATTATTCTTATTAATGGAAAATTATCAGTAAAAGCCCTTCTGGACTTAAATGAGTGCACTTATAATTTCAAGAAGGCAGCGATATCCCTACAGAATTCAAAAGGCTTTCATCTGGTAGTCAGCAAATGCACTAAGAAATTATATGGATGTAGTGCTTCCCTTTTTATTTGGAAAGAAGTATTCTGAAATTATTCTTGAAGTGCATTTGAATGGTAGTTGATSCCAACAGCAGAGACAACTCTGATCCAACCTTTAACTCTCTCATAGGTAGAGAAGCACCTCAGCATCTTCTGGAGATGTATATTTTAATACCATACAGAGTCTTGCTGCTGCTTGCATGAGAGTTTGCCCTTCCAAGCTGTTTCAGTGTCATTTAACATGACATGTATATAATATTATATGTATATGATATAATAAAAAATAATTTAAAACCTGATTTTAATATTAAGTATTTGGGATTCCTCTCCTCTGTTTTAAATGTTAGAATTACCAGTATTCATATTCYAGTGTTTTTGCCAAAGTGAAAAAGTGACACCTAAAACAGCCTCTAAAAAAACCCCCAAACCAACAAACCCGTGGCATTATACATTTCAAGACTGACTACAAAACATGGATCTGTTGTGATTTAACATTGCAGGTGTTGGCAGAGCTGAAGAKAAAAGCTTTACATTCTAACAGCACTCTGCTGGCCAAGTGCTTCTGACAGAACGTTTTATTAGAGCAGAACTCAGCATTTCAATATAATTAGCCAGAATTTGGAAAGACAGCGACTCCCATGTGCTCAATCAGCATCAATAACAACAGGAAATCCAGAGAGCAAATWATTACTGAGTGACTTCAGAAAGTGGGAAAACTGGAGCAGCAGARCAGGCATGAAGGCAGTTCAACAGTGGAACTTAATCTACACTTACTCTCTCTTATAACATCAAAATTATTGTATATATTGGGTTTAAAGACAAAACCACTTCCCCAAATAAAATCTAAATTAAAAAAAACCCCWTAAGACAAGGAACTTTCTTTTTAAGTCTCCCACAAACTATCTTGAGTGAAAGTGGCGAGTCTCAATAACTCAACACAACTACATAAATAAAAAATATCCCTACCCACAGATACTTACTCAACATATGTGTTCCATGAAGATGATGAAGACTTAGATGACTCAGTCAGAGCCATGAATACACAGTTAGTTATAATGGTGCACATGATAAACCAGGTGAACAAYGTAAGGCATGGGAGTGAAGGAAAAGAATTCAACAGGGATTCAGAAATGTAACTAAATATTGCATCAGTCAGTGGCTTTTTGTTTAAAGCACATGTAAGGACAGCATGMACAGGTATCCACTGATTTTGAGCCRTGTTAGATGACAGCACACCACTGYTGTTATTCATGACTTCTGTRTTGATTACAGATCTGCTGCTCTAAGCATGGCAAGCCTGGAAAAAGGACCCTCAACCACTCTAGGATTGGGTGGAAGGATGCAATTTTAGTTTCATTTTATGGCATACAAGTTAAACACTTGCCCAAATCACACAGGTGGAGCCCAAACCTGCCTCTGACCTGGCAAAGCTCTTYTCTTCCAAAGGACAGCATGAAACCTGACAGGTGATTGCAGGAGTCTCAAACAACTCTAGATCWTACAATCACAGGATATGCTGTGTTTGAAGGGACCCATCAGGATCATCAAGGCCAACCCCTGGCCCTTTTCAGGACATCCCAAAAGTCACATTGTGCATTTGAGAGCATTGTTTCAGTGCTTCCTGAACTCTCAGGCTGGTGCTGTGACTGCTGTCTTGGGGAGCCTGTTCAGTGCCCAASCACCYCTGAGTGAAAAACCTTTTCCTGATATCCAACCTAAACCTCCCCTGGCTCAGCTCCTGCTGTTTCCTCGAGTCCTGTCACCAGAGCAAAGAGATCAGGGTCTGTCCCTCCACTGCCCCTCACAAGGAAGTTGAAGACCACAATGAGTCTCCCCTCAGTCTCCTCTTCCCCAGGCTGCACAGACCAAGTGCCCTCAATCACTCCTCGTGAGGTTTCCCCTCCAGACCATTCACCATCTTCATAGCCCTCCTTTGGCTGCTCTCTGATGGGGTTTTTATACTTTGATGCCCATGTTTAGCCAACTCTAGGGGCTTCCCAGGAGCTGTCTGGGATCTGCTGGCCCAGAGAACAGGAGCTTGGGCAGCCACCTCATGTGTTGACACCTCAGYTCAAGCACATGACTCTGGAGCTGGATCTCATGCCTTGTCCTACCACACAGAGGGTAGAAGAGTATGGGAAGGGTATTAAACTTTGCCATTATCCATCCTCTCCATCCCTACAAAATACAATTTAAAAAAAAATAAAATCCTGGGGTTAGCTCTAGGCATGGTCCAGCTCTCAGAAGGGGCTGGGCCACTCATGTGGAAATACCAATGTCAGCCAACTTGTGCCCAGAGAAAGCCCCAGATGAGAGGCATTGCTCCTCCAGGGATGTCTGCACACTGCTGTGATGACAGCCTCGAGCCACTGAAGTTACCTCACTCCACAGAGCCAGGAGATGGAAAATCTGAAATCCACACAGGGACATCACTGACTCCACTCTGGGTCTGATTCAGCCTCAAGGAACAGCTCAGGTGTCCTTCCCCAGTGCCAAACTGGAACAATGCACTTGTGATTCCCACCCCCTAAATTTGATATATGAGCTGGGATCTATATTACATTTATATTCCCAAGGCATTCCCTGCAACASCATTCCTGGAAATATTTACTTTCATATACCACAAGTGCACTTTTTCAATCTTATTTCCCAAAGAAACTAAGTTTACATGGGTTTTTTTCTGTGTTTTTTCCTGTGTGTTCTTGCCCATCTCAGCCTTTTCTCTCAAAACTGGCCAATGGTTGATCAGCTTTGGCACATGAGTTGAATTTAATTCCCACATTTGGGTAAGCRGAAGATGAAAAAGAGATCTTACCAATCTCCTCACTGGGAAAGGCTTCAGAATGAGATACTTGTTTATGACACATCAGAAAATCAAAATCAGAGTTCAAAACACAAATCTGTAGAAAATCAGGCCAAATAAGCCAAATACTCACAAAATWTATTTCTAAATATCACAAGAGCACCAAAACACTAATAATATTTAAGGTGATTCATAATTAGAATCTGTCTGTAGTGAAGAAAAGGCCAGACAGAGTCAATGCTCTAAAATAAAAAAGCACAGGATTATATAGGATTTTATAATCAGAAAGAGTGAATAAAGCTGATAAAAGGATATGAATGTACTAAAATTTTAATTGCTCTTCTTCGTATTGGGTGGAAGGGACTGAAGATCCACAGGGCACGTGTAGCAGTGAATCTGTAGATGGTTTTCTGCTTGTTCAGCACTATGAAAACCTTTTAAAAACAAACAAACAAGAATTTGTCAGGAAGTTGAACACAGAACATTTTTTGTGCTATATCCTGTTGTGTCAGTCATGAACAAAAGCTTGAATTTCCCTTTACCCTGGATAACTGGAAAGGCTGTATAAATCTGCTATCCTTTCATCAGAAACTTTAACTCTCAGGCTGCAAAATATTCCTTAGCACAAACTTCTTTTTTCAACCTTGTGAGATGGAAAGAGCCATACACAGACCTAATCTTGCTTGTGATTATTCTCTTAAAATAGAATGAACCCCTCATTAAGATATACAAGAGATGCAAGGAAGAACTGCAGCCTTTTTCATTATTTGCTGTTGTTGATGGTGATCTTTAGCTCTTAGACTGTAGAAATTAGTCCAATGTTTGACCTCCTCTCAAGCAGAAAGCATAATTCCCAATGGATTAGTTTCCATTTCTTTGTTTGTTATTGAAAATCATATTCTTCAATATGTCACAACTGGAATATGGAGCTTGAGTCAGGAGGTTGCAAGGATTCATCAGCAGTTGAAAAATAATTTTTGTGCTTAAGTATAATTTACTGTATGGTAAGTGCAACACAAGCATTGAGATGGAGTGAAACACATTGTTCAAAAATATTTACAAATTTATGAAAATGTACAAAATAACTATAACWTCTAATTATTATTTCTTTTTCAACCCACCCTTTTCTTCCTTAATCCAGTTTATTTTTCTGCTTCTATTCTGATTCAAGTGTTAATCAATTTCATATTATTTCATTCTTAAAATTGAAAGTTAAGCTTTTTTTAAAAAAAAAGATGACAACACATCACTCAGCTGTGCCAACTGCATGCACTGTTTAACCTAGAAAGGGATGACAGTTTGTATGAAGGGATGTAAGCAAAACTCTTTGATAGGCTGCCCACAGAAACTTTTGGCAATACAATTAATTACATTTAATTGAATTAATTAAAAATAAAATCCCAATGGGTTGGCTCTAACCTTATGATCTTTGTAGTACGGGTCGAGATCCTCCAGTGGTTCCCCRATGAGCTCTGGAGGAGGATTTCCATAGAGAGCTGGCAGCTTCTGGAAAGCTTTCAGGTCAAGCTGGGGGCGTGGTTTCTCCTCAGGTTTCTGCTCTGTGGCACTTTTTCGATGCTCCTTTTGGGCAGCAATTCTCTTTTTGATTGCTGCCAAGGATTCCTGAGTGAACCTGCGGAAGTTGTTGGTACCAGGCAGCAGGAATTCAGCCATTTTTCATCCTTCTCTTCCTCTCACTAATTCTGTCCAAACAACAGGAACAAGGAGAGAGGAAGTCAAGCAACTCCAAAACAGGTAAGTTATGGAAATGAAACGAAAAAGAAAGAGAGAGAGAGAGAAAGGGAAGGTAGGAAAGAAAGAAAGAAAGAAAGAAAGAAAGAAAGAAAGAAAGAAAGAAAGAA
>CADDXX010000150.1:1007733-1022733 GCA_902810485.1 Alauda arvensis | reverse complement strand
CAGCTCCTACGAAGAAGGAAAAAAAGAAGAAAATATATGATCAATACATTTTTCAGAGTTCACTCTGCTCAGTATTTTTTTCTAATTATGTGCACAGATAGAATAAGAGCAAACCTCTATAAACTTAAGAGTGTATTTGGAGCACCTCATTTAAGATGCACGTTATCCTAAATAATCTCAAGCTGCTCAGGAAAAAAACCCTCCTCTTCTGGTTCAGCCCAATGGGACAGTAAAAGCCATCAAACTGCAGCACCAAATGTGTGGAAGCTGTCAGCAGCAGGAGGATCAAGTACTGATACAGATGGGAATGCTCAGATGGAGAGTCCATCCTGGTGGAGCCAGCACAGGAACGAGCAGCATCCAAGAGGATTTAATTTGTGACCCACAGAGTCAGTACTCACTGACATGGAGCAAAGAAATGCTTGATCTGACAAAGTTTATATTTCATGTCTTCCTCTCAGAACAAAACCTGTGAGAATAGACTAGAAAAACACTTTGCATTTTAGATTAAGAAATCTGGCCAGGCTTTGGGTAGAATCCRCCCACTAAACACAACCTGAGTGCATGCTCTGCAAGGAGAATTCTCTAAATATTTTCTTTGATTATGACCTCTGGGAAGACATTGTTAATTCAGTGAAGGGTCAGGGAAYTCCTGAGCCAGGGGTCTGGTCGAGGGCTTTCCCTGGGGTGGGTCAGAGCTGAGCAGGCACAGAACATCACCTCAGAGRCACACACTCAGGTTTTTTCATTCTGAAGCTGCTACCACTCCTTCAAGTGTGCTTCAAATTTAACTCCAAAACAGCAGTGAGAGCTTAATCTTGACATTTAGGTCCTCCTGCCTGAAAGCCTGTTCTTCCACCTTTCCAGCCACTACATTTTATATTTTACTCCAGGAAAACACAGCCTGAACCAAGAGGCTTTGTTTTACTTTGTAAATTATTTTTGTGTGTGTGTGGTGACTGCCTGGATCTTCCCCTGCCATGCAACTCCATTGCTCCCCAGATACAACATGATTCCAGCTGACCTCACACTGCTGAGCTGCAGGAAACCACTGCTGTGAGAACAGCAGCTGGAGGCCAGTGACAAACTGACTGCAGTGAAATTGCTCCATTTTTGCAGTCTGCCTGCCTCTCCCATGAAAGCAGCACAGGAAATTAKGAAGATGAGAAGTAACCCTTGCTCCCAGCACAAATTAGCATCATTTCTGGAAGGGAAATAGGACAGTTCAGGCAAGAATACTCATTGTGTTGTACTTTTCAATATCAGGTTAGCAGTCTCTAAGCTGTGTGTGGTGGTGCAGCAAAAACAAAACTTACAACATCCACTCGCAAGATTTCCAGTCTTCATCTGGACAAAGTGGTGTTTGTTTTGTTGATGTTCAGAGCAATTTAGATGTTGTGGTATCAGTAATGGGAGCTGTGAATGATGCATGAAAAGATGCAATTTCTCTGCAGTGCACGGAGGGAATACAATAATTACTTTATTAGGCTTTGGGCCAGATTTTCCAAACGTACCCATCCCTCCTCTTCTGTAAAAGTTTACCTGATCTCAAAAGTTCCCCATTAAAATTCTGTGTTTGCTGCAGAGTTCATTGTGGTTTTATGTCTACCCTTCCAAGAAACCATCTTGCAAACTTCCAGAAAAGAAACTTTGATCCTCACACCATTTTCCCTCAAGACTATTCCGGGGCAGAGGAGATTCTAGGAAAACAAGAGGTTGCTGGAAAAGCCAAGGATGGGGAATTGGAAGGAAGCACAAGGGCACATAGAGCCTGGAGTCCTTTGCCAGAGCTGGAGAGCAGGCAGGGATATCTTTCCTGGTGGTTTTAGAAATTGCTTCAAACAATTATGGAAAAATTAATTTTTCAAACATTAAGGGAAGGAAATCAAGMCTTGAGCTTGTTGTCTCACATGTCAGCAGCAAAATTTCCATGAGAACAGCTGCAAGCCATGGAGCAAAAGGCTAAAACTGCTCTTCATCCATGGGAAGTTCTGAGGTAATCAGCCTAATGCTGAATAAAACCTAACAATTATTAGAAATAGAGGTATGAGGAAAAATGTCCCTGAGTTATTCAAGAGTCTGTAAAAATATCCCTAAAGTAATTTCAGTTACTCAGAGTCTCAGGGAGAGTAACACACAGAAGCACAGAAGACATTTGAGATGTATTTAGTTTTTATGTGACCAGGTATCAATGGAGCAATTTGGCCCAAAGAAGAAAAAAAAGTTAATGCAAAACCATTTTTCCCCTTTATGTCACAGAAGAAATAAAGTGCCATTTTGGCCTTCCCTCAAGACTTGAAATCCCTGCAAAACAGTGTGATACTTAACATCTCTTGAAAAATCAAAATTTTTCTTATCCTTGGAATTCCTGAAGACCAAACATCAATAATGAMATCACCACGATCAAAGAATAATTATTTAAATAAAAAACCACAAAGAAAGAAACATTAAAGCATTTCTGAATTGTTCTATCAGCTGTCAAACATACTTTCTGTGAATTATTTCTCAAAAAATGTGTAGCTGGATGTATCTCCAAAATAAGGATGTCTTCTTCCAAATGTGCTTTTGTCTTTAGGAATACTCATTGTGGATAGACAGGATAAAAAGTTATTGTCAAAGATATTTTCACTCCTTTTATTGCTATAACAATTCCCCCAGTTCAATCCCAGTTAATGAATAAAATTGTTCTCAATTATTTGTTTTTATGCCTTTGTCATCTGTTATAAAAAGAGGTGAAAAATGTTGGCTATTCCTGTGTTCAGCATGACCAAAGGAATTAGGATKATCAGAATGGCCAGGACCCTATTTCTTTCTGTTTGTTTGTTTCTTGAGCTTGGAAGATTGTTATTATGCTTCACTTGGGCTGTGTTGCATCTTTCTACACCTGAAYTTCCAGAGGAGAAGTCAAATTTTTCTAGAACTAAATAAAAAAGATGTAATAGCAGATCAAATTTTACGTTGAACTGTTTTACTTTTTCCCCAGAAATGTTTCTGTATTTTGAGGCAGATGATTTAATCAAACCAAACTGACATTTTCTTAATGGCTCTTAAGATCCATATTAAAATAACACTTGTATATTGACACGTCCAACTTTTTAATCAGAGAATAATTTGGGTTGAAAGAGGACTTAGGAGATCTTTCAAAATGGGTAAGTCACGAGGTCAGGGCTTTACCCAGACAAATCTCCAAGAGCAGAGTTGGCACAACCTCTTTGAGTGACAAAACTTGACTGTCTCAACTCATTTGGATCCCCCTTGTTTTAATTTATGCCTCTTGCCTTCCCACTATACAAAAATGTCACAATAAAAAGGAGAGAAAATATTGCATTCATAGAATGATTGAATGGTTTGGGTTGGAAGGGATCCCTAAGATCATCCAGTTCCAATCTCCTGCCATGGGCAGGGACACCTTCCACTATCCCAGGGTGCTCCAAGCCCTCTCCAGCCTGGCCTTGGACACTCCCAGGAATGGGCAACCTGTGTCAGGGCCTCACCACCCTCACAGGAAAGGATTTCTCCCTAAWTTCCAGTTTAAATCTCCCCTCTGTCAGTTTAAATCCACTGTCCTGTCACTCCATGCTCTTGTCCCAAGTCCCTCTCCAGCTCTCCTGGTGTCTCTTTAGTCACTGGAAGGGGCTCTGAGCTCTCCCTGGARCCTTCTCTTCTCCAGGATGAACAGCCTCAGCCCTCTCAGTGTTTTTTATTTGAAAGGTAAAAGGAAAAACCCCCAAAATGCCTGTCTGTGAGGAGAGCACATCTCATCCTTTCTTCAGCCCATTTAGTTACTCCCCTGTTGCAGCTTACAAGGAATTTCTCCCAGGTCTGATTGCCACYGCCCTGTGCAGCTCCACTGGGATTGCCAAGGGAGGCAGACCCTACACYCTCCTTGCAATCAACAGAACCATGAATTCAGAGCAGCTAATGATGGCTAAACACAGAGATTAACACAGACACGTGAAGAGTACAAAAGGGAAAAAAAAAAAGGCAACAGATTTTTCTCACTCGTGTGAGATCAATCCCCACTCTTCAAACTGGGATTTACAGATTACTGTTCTCAGTGCTGGAGAATGAAGGAAAAAAAAACAGTGTGGAGATTCTCAAAGTAATTCACCTGATAAAGCCAGTTAGCATTCATCCAGAAAGCCCCTCTGGGGTGGGATTCATTTCACCTCAGTGCAGATATCTCAGAGTTACACAGCTGCACCTCCAGGAGCTCCCACTCTGCCTCTGAGACCCCTTTTCACATTCATTTCAGGAAGGAAACGCCAATTGAATACAATTGATGACCTGAGATGTCTCAAGTGAGGCRAGATAAATTCAACTCTTTTCATCCATTACACCTGCCCTTCTCACTGCCCCTGCTAAGGGACAACTGCTAAACTTCCAAAGTCAGTGGTGGGACTGGGCAAACATCATTAGTCACCAGCAGACTGTGAACACATAAAAATTCTATGATTGCCTGATATTGAATTGTCTCATTAATGACTCCTTCCAGCACAAGCCTTCTTAGCAATTAGTGAAGCGTTCAGTCACTTTTTTTTTTTTGCCTGGTAAGGGGGCACTAATTTTCAGCTACTTTGCCATCATAAATAATTGAAATCTGTGCAGAGATCACTTTCTGTAAGTGCAGGAGCAGYCAATTGACAAGTTGTCAAATGGCCAGTTGCAGGCTCTGAGGAGGCACAGGARCTCTGTGGCAGCACAGGAGAGAACCTGAGAGAAAAGAGCTGAGAAGTTGTTAATGACCATGGATGAGTYCATTGCTGCAGGAGTCAGGATTAATTAGGTGTAATCACCTGKTTATTAACATGAGCTTTAACTGGTRGCTTTGGTGTCCCTTGGAAACAACCTGTTGGCCATCAAGAGGCACAGAGGCCTCCAAAAGTGACCAGGACAAGATTGTAAAAGCCAACAGCAAATGTGGCAATGTGGTTTGAAATGAGCCAACATCATCATCCAGGCATTCCCTGCCCATCCCTGTCCCTAAGGATAGTGGCTGTATGCAGAAGACAAGGAAACATTGGTTGGAAAGTCCAGGAGCCACCAACAGGATCTGGAGTTCTCTCTCCAACCTCTGAGGAGCCCAGGGAGTGGAGAAGACCCCAAGGAACCCCCACAGCTCAGGACTATGGTTGGAGCTGTTTTATGGGAAAGTTAACTTATAAAATTGCAAATATTTGTGGTTGAAGTGTGATAATATCCAAATCCACTGTGGCTTTATGTGGTGGCAACTGCACAAAGAATTGAATCTCTTTCCCCTGCTGTTATAAAGGAAACTGGTCAGATGACAGGGAAGTAAACATCAGGTGTGAGGTTTTACAAAACAAACAGAAGAAACTTGAATAAGAAGAAACTTCTTATTCAAGTTAGCCTTCTCCTAACTCGAATAAGAAATGGAATATATCTTGATTTAGAAGTGCCATACCAAGAAATACCCACAGGTCTGGGGGCAGATTTCAGAAGTGTGGCCAGACAGTGTGAATCTCTCATTTTCATCRCTCTGAAGTGGGGAAGAGGAGAAGGAAAAGGAGAAGGAGAAAAGGAAATTCATTCATTTCACCAAGCTTGGCAGGCAGGGTCCTGCACARGGACAACAGAGGAAAGAAGGAGACCATGCTGCAGGTGACACTTGGCTGGCAGGAGAGGGACAGGCTGTGATTTTTAACCACATGTTCTTCTACAGTGCTGGACTGAACCATCTGTAGATTTTAAGGATATTCAAGCTTTGAAGCCAACAAGGAGAACCTGAGTTGTCTTCACCACTTAGGAATGAGAACTGTTCTCTCACAGCTGCCTCTAAAATCCAAGASCCTAAACATTCCTGTAAGAATTGCTGCAGTTATTAACTTGGGGATTTTTGCATTTGAGATTTRGGTTTTTAAAGGTGAGGCTGACAACATCTCAGATTGGTTTTTTTGTCTTTCCACATGTAAGCAGTGTTTCAAAAGTGGTTTATGTGATTAATGGTTCTTTAAACTTATAACTCCCATTAACTTGACTTCATTGCAACAAACAAAAGCTGTAGGAAGTCATGGKTTGGATTTTGGACTGTTACCATTAACAGAAATGCACCAAAAGTRTCACAGACTTGCCATTTTGTCATTCTGAAGATTCCTTTCATTGTGTACATTCTGATACAGAAAGGTCTCTCAGCATCTAAATATATGGAGGAAAAAACTTAGGACAAAATGCAAGAAAAATATTTATCCCAAGACCAKAACAAAATTCAGCTGACCCATGAAAGAAAACCTGAAAGGAAACCCCTCATCTGTCAGTGAAACACAGTGAAAAAAACTTGTAACTATAAGTTTTGGAAAAAAAAAAAAAAAAACTTGAACGCACAATCTCAATTTTAACTTCAATTGCCAAAAATTTAGTAGTTCCATAATTGAATGAAATGTTCAAATCACATGGTCTTTTTTTTTGACACAGTTTTCTAAATATGTTAAAATGTATCTAATCCGAAGTTAGTTCTGAACAAACCATTTGCATTAGGTATGTCACTTAATAGTGTCACTTAATAAGGACATACATCATGTCATTAGGTTCCTAAGTTTCTGTATTAAATTTACTATTTCCCTTTTTAAAGTTTGAAAACCAAAATTTCAAAAAACTTTCTTTTTGTGGATAGAGAAAATAATCTCAAATGGAGTCAAATAATTACAACAAAACCCAAAATGTAGTACAACAAAAAAAATTAAAACCTTTGAGACATGGGAAAGGAGCAGCACCTGTTCCATGGGAAGAACCTCCAGAGCATCTGGTTTTCCCAGGTCTCACTTATTTATCATGATAAAAGTTTTGTCATGATAAAAGCATTCACCAGGCACAGGACAGCATATTCCACAAATAAAACAGATGTAATTCTGCCTTATTCACACACACACACACAAAAAATCTATTTAAAATAAGATCCATTCTTAAGTCTCAAAARCCAAATGTTAGTCTGTATCAGAACAATAAATATTATTAAGCATRAACCTGTGTAAGAGAGAGTAATGTTATAAAACTTAACATAAATCTATGTAAGACAGAATAATGTTATAAAACTTAAAGGATTTGAAATTTTTCTGTCTTTGCTTTGAAATAAATATTAAAACTAGAAGATCTGAAGTTTGCAGATTATATATATCTGCAGTTTTCATGCTCAGAAAAAAAAACTTCTTTATATGCCTATTCACTTTTCTAGGATTGTTTTTTTTTTTTGACCCTACTTAACTTATTTCAGCAAAATAACAAGCCAAAGACACTGGGGAAGATCCTGTGCAAAGAAATAAATAAATACTCMCTCCTCCCCACTCCCACTTTTTTTCATGCCACTCAGGA
The DNA here is from genome assembly GCA_902810485.1 of Alauda arvensis. Classification (NCBI taxonomy): domain Eukaryota; kingdom Metazoa; phylum Chordata; class Aves; order Passeriformes; family Alaudidae; genus Alauda; species Alauda arvensis. The sequence goes on along the minus strand of CADDXX010000150.1, from coordinate 1,015,407 downwards.
AGAAAAATTTGCTGCTCAGGTCTTTTAATGATTTTTAGGCAAATAAAAGGTCACTGAATCCTATAGAAGAGTCTACCACAAACCACCTTTTTTTCTTTTTTTTTTCCCCTAAGAAGAGAAAGTGCAGTAAACYACAGGACTTACATTATTTTCCATCCCTCTAAGTGAAGGTTCAAGGAGTCACTTCTTTCTGTGCAAGAGAAGCATTATCTCAGCCCAGTTATCTCCCAAGAAACACTTGGAAAAAACTCCTCCCTGCCTTTTTCATCTCTGTGTCCCCTTSCAGCGATCCCTCAGCACTCTGGAGATGCTGCTCCTCCAGGAACGGGGCTTTTTGTACCTGGGGGTGTTGAGGGAGGTGTCTGTGCTAGGAGCTGAAGTGATTACACTGGGTCTCCTGGGGCAGGCAGAAACCTCAGCTGGGGAGGCTCCAAGCTCAGCATTTCCCCGTGATCCTGTTCCATCCCTGGATTTCTGAGAGGCTTTCGCAGAAAATCAGGGGGGAGGCTGAACAGAGTGGATGGGAAACACGGGGGAAATGTGTTTGTCAGCCTCACAGGGGGAGATGTGTGCACTCTGACAGTGCCTATAGAAGGTGTTGGGCTTTTTTTTTATATTATTATCTCTGTTTCAAGTCTCTTCTTTAGTACAGTCCAAACAAAAACAAACAAACAAAAAAACAACAAGGGTGGATCTATAAACTGAACTAAAAAATTATGACTGAAGCTGAATGGAAGACTGGAAAACTGGTGGCTGTTACCTCTCAGTGTCTCTGTGTGTGTAAATTAATGTGCATGTACATGAACATGCACATATATATAAAAATAAAATGCCAGTGTGTATGTAAGATTCATATATATGGGTTGTTCAGTATATATATGGTTTTTCTGGGGTTGCTCAGCCTGGAAAAGACTCCAGGGAGATTTAGAGCCTCTCCCAGTGCCTGAAGAGGGACTTGGGACAAGGGCGTGGAGAGATGGGACAAGGGGGAAAGGCTCCACACTGAGAAGGGGCAGGTTTGGGTGAGATATTGGGATGAAATTCTTTACTGTGAGGGTGAGAAGGAGCTGGAACAGATTATCCAGAGGAGCTGTGGCTGCCCCATCCCTGGAAGTGTTCAAGGCCAGCTGGATGGGGCTCTGAGCAACCTGGGATAGTGGAAGGTGTCCCTCCCTGCAGGGCAGGGGCTTGGAGTGGAGTGACTCTAAGGTCCCTTCTGACCCATTCCATGATTGTGAGATTCATATTAATTTTATACAGATGATGATATAAACAAGAAGTGAGCCAGAARCCTGGGAGAGTTCACTCACTCTGAGACCTGCAGCTCCTCCCTGGCTGAAGCCACTGTTGGGTGGGTTGGGAGAGATCTTTGTTTTYATAGCTGTGTCTGCACTCCTAAAAAATGAGAAGGGGCTCATTCCCTGGCCCTGAAGCTAAACAGCACAGTAAACTTCTGCCCATAAAACTAAGTTTTCTTATCCYTCAAAAACAGGGAGGGAAAGCAAGAGTCCACCTCTATAAGGAGGAGCTCCTGCAATTTTAGAGGATCCTTTCTCTGCTGCAGGAGAACCAGGGTTCTCTTCTCATTTCTCCACGTTTAGGGACAGAGAGTGTGACCTTAGGATTAGTCTGGTCCAAAGRATCAGTATTTCTGAATTACCCTGGCTGATGAACTTTTAAGACAAAGAAGATGTTGTCTCTGCATTAAGTGTTGGGTGCACAAGAAAAGTATTAATTATTAGACACCAAAGAGAGRAGCTAARAATGACACAATCATTACAGATAATMCTTCACTTCCAGGATGTCAGCCCTMGTTAAAATGAGATGAATCCAAGGAAAGCCAGGTGACCTCTGGGTGGAATTTGAGATGGTGCCTCTCCAGCAAGAGAATGCATTAAAAATGTGAGCACAGTTTTGACAGAGATCGCGGTGCTGGATCCTTCCCTATAACAAATAAATCAGGATCAATAAAATACTTTGTTAATCCTTTCTTATTTAATCCTTGGCAGCTTTGAGGTGGAGGTTGAGGYAGAAGAGAAACTTTCAAGGGAAGTAGTCCTGCAATATCCTGAGAAACATTCTATTTTATTTTCTGTGGAATTTCAGTTTGTTATCAATCTCCTCCTATCTTTAAAGTTACCTTCTTTCAAAACATGCAGGGCTCTGAGGAATGGGGGAAAGAACTCAGGGTGGAGCACCAGATCTCTACCTTTGATGTGTTGGTGGAAAATTGAGCTTTGCTTCATTAGGCTCTAAATTTAATGASTGTTGCTGTAGAAAATTAAACTCTGTCTTGGAGGCTTTGGAGAGGGCACTGCACAGAAAGTTTGATTTCATTGCAAGATGAATGCATGTGAAGGTGAGGAAGACTATCCACAAATGAAATTAGGAAATTTCATGGTAGGTTAAATAGATCAAAGATTTATTAATCCTTCTGACTTAAGAATTGTCACCTCTATCCCACTTCAAAGTAGTATCAGGTGCAGAACAAATCCAATTCATGTCATCTCTTGTTCCCTCCAAGCTATCTATCTGTCATAGGTCCTCCAATAYASCTTTTMAACCACCTGACATTAATTTYATGAAGTGTGAGCTATTTGAAGTTYAGGTATCAATGAAGGTGGGTGAAGTTCACCCCCTTTGTACAACTGCACCTTCATTCATGGGAAAGGAACAGACAAATAATAAGGGTGGATTTTAAAATGTATCTTAAAAATAGAAATATGTAGATGCCAAACAAGATTTTCAGTGAGAATGGCATTGCAATCCATGTGACTTAAGCTCCATAAAGAGTGTCTAGCACCAGTTCCATAGACCAATTTCCCATCCATCTCCAGTGCTAATTTCAAATTACATTTAACCCAAATTTAGAGATTTCACGCAAAGTTCCTCACATTTCACCCAGAGTTCCTTACATTTCACCCAGAGTTCCTTACATTTCACCCAGAGTCAGAGATGAAGAGCAGACTTGAAGCAGCTGATCTTGGCCTCCTCCCTTTTGAGTTATTCTCTTGTACTTAAAGGGGAAATGGAAGCTGCACTTTCTAGAGGAAAGGAAGGATTATTGTCACCCATGGATGGAGAAAGCAGGAGGGACATCCCATGGCTTCCCCAGGTCCTTGTGCTAACCTTGGGATGGCTCAGACTGAATCAGAGGTAGGATCAGCTCCCAGTAACCAAAAACATCCGGGGGTGTTTCTGAAGGGAACTTCCTTTTACAGGTTCCTCTCCAGATGCTGTCCAAGCCCRCTGACTGGATGTCACCCTGAATTTTTAAGCCTTCTGATAAGTTGGAGCTTGGAGTCAGTTTTCCCATGGTTTTTCAYGTAAATAACAGGTGTTGTTTTCTAACTAGCTTGGATGTTTACATTCTTCTTAGTGGGATGGATTTCCTTGACAAGCATGTGCATTAGCCAGTGTGTGTGTAGAGGTGGTGCTTTCCTCCGCCTATCAGAACCTTTTATTCCTTTTGCATAAATATCCCTGAAATTCAATAAACTGTCTTCTTCTTTTCGTTTCCCCTCTTGACTGTGTGTCATGTGTCCTTTTTGGTGTCAGTGTGACAACTGCTCGTGGTAGGGAGGTCACTAAATCCTTCCTGGCACTCAGCCTGGTTCATCCCAGTGGCACTTGAAAAAAGCAAGTGTTTGGTGTTCTCTGTGAGGCAAAGGAGCTTTGGGTCACAGCTCCCTGCAAAGGGCAGCAAATGCACGAAAAATGCAGAATTGTTGAATTGCAGTAGCTGAAAAAAATTTAGTAGGAGGTGAGAGAAGCAGCATTCTGGGCTGCCCTGGCTGTGCTGATGAATAAACTGGAATAAAAAAAATGAATTTGTGAATAAACTGGAATTTAGATGTGTCCCATCTCCTTTTAAATGTGTGGGGAGAAAGGAGAGAATCCCTGCTGGGCAGGGAAGGATGAGGAGCCTTTGGCATTGACTTTTCCTTCCCTGTCCAAATTACAATCAACTTTTTTTTCCAAAGCAAAGCTGTTTGATTCCCTTCTACCCCATTCAGAAGGAAAAGTAAGGAATCTCCACCCCCAGCAAATTCAAGTCTAGAGAGCAGCTGGAGGGAAATAAACCTCAAGCTAAAAGAAACATTAAAAAGTAGAAGTGCAAATGCTGCCATCACAAAATCTAAACCTTGCTAAATGAAGAAGAAAACAAAAAAAGCATTCCCCATTTGTAAAGAATAAAGATGGAAATAGTCCATAAAAAATTAAGGTGTTTAGAGGGAAAATATGGAGAGGTATTTAAAGAGCTGAGAGATATCTGCATTCACAAATGATACAGAAATGGCTTAATGGAAGAAGGCAAATATTTGATAGTAATGGGTATTTGAACTTAAGAAAAATGAATTCTTAAAGACAAGTGAAGCATTCAAGTGATGTATGTTTGCTGTTAGAAAAGAAGAATATTCATAAAGCAGTTTAATCTAAAATAAAGCTGGTCAGCTTTAAGTACAAGTCGAATTGCCCTTCAGTTTTACCCTGCACAGCTTAGCAATAACTTTGAGGTAGAAAATGGTTACCTAAAACCAATACAAAATAATTGCATTTCWTGGTTCTTTTAAAAATAACCAGCAACTCATTTCTGTGTGATTCCTGACAATGCTGTCATTGATATGTGTGCACAGAGCCATCTGTTCTGATAAATGCTGCTGTTTTATGGCCATTTAGGAAGTAAGGAATGCAAGGTGGGTTGTGAAAAATTATATATGAAATGCAGCAATCAGTATCTCTGCAGGTTTCCACACAGATTTAATCACTATAGTAACAGAAACACARTGGTGAATACAATGGCAGCTTTAATTGGGAGAAAGAGGATGAGTTTCATGARTGCAATCCCTTTTAATTTTATTTCTGAACTCTCACAACATCAGCAAGTTTGGTAAAGATTAATTTCTGGCTTTTCCTGAGAAGTCAGATATGATTTGGAAAATCTCAGCTGTAAAATCCTTTTGTATTTCACTCTTCCCTTCTTTTAAAGATACAGTGTGAGGATTTGTTTGGTAACTGATCCTCATTTTTCATGGCATAAGGATCCATCAGTCAGAACCATTGCAACTGCATGAGGTGGGAGAAAGAAGATGAAAACCAAATGGGAAATGTTAATGTCTGGTTTGTAAAATTCAGATTGTAAAATCTGAATTCTTCATCTGGAAAAGGAAAAATATCACTGTTGTGATGCCTTTCCTTCACTGTTTGGGATATGCAATGCAGAATTATATAGTCCTCAATTAAAAGGAATCTTACMCATTCTGAACAGCAACCCTCTCACTAAAATAATAAATCACAGCTTTTCAACTGAAAGCATTGTAATTTCTAATGCCAATCAGCACAGACTGGAACTAATTATTTTGCAACTTTGGTGCAAGTAACATTTCAGTATAAAAGTTATGATAAATTTAGAATKGCTTATCTGACACAGTTTTACACAGATATGATAAAGAATCTTATGCTCACCTTATGCTTTTTTATTTTCCCTCTCTAGGATGAGATTTATACAATAAATTTCCCATTTTTTGGAGATGCATTGTTGATTTTATCTGGTTAATGAAATTACAGTATGAAAACTCACCTCCCAAATGCTGCCTGTCAGCTCAGGAGTTATGTTCACCTGTGCACTGCAGCTTTTCACTGTTTTGGGATTTTTTTTTTACAACACAAGAGAAACTGAGACCTCCTGGCCAAGAGGGGAAATCCTCATAACTGGCTGTTTATGGGATGGGCATTAACATATGTGGGATTTGTGGCCCAGTGTGAAACTGAGGGAATGATGCTGCAGAGAGCTCCCAGTGATTGATGAATCTGTTTAGTGCACTGAGATTGGAATAGCTTTTATCACATCTTACATTGCTGTAAAAGAATAGCTGAAGCCATTTTGTGACCCACATAATAGTGGTCTTAAATGGCATATTAAGTAGTAATTGGCATTTTTGTCAAAACAAAAGACCTAGGATAAAGGAATCTCATTTCTTTTTATCGGAGAATGAAATTATATTTTAAGAAAAGTATCATGATGATGTAAAACTCAGACTCTTTTGAATGCATAATTGTTATTACAGAGTAAAAGGAAATTGCTTTCTCTGTAAGCATGTATTAAAATCATTCTGTTGCACACAGTAATCTGCAGCTTGCTAAATGGTCCAGTGCACATCTCCATCAGGACAATTTGCTTATCACCCACTCAAATGGAAAAAWATGGATTGCTCTTCTCTCTCTCCTCAGTGGCCTATCAGTAGAATACTAAGAGAATYAGGGTAGTGAAGGGAATAAAGTTGTAATATTAATATTCCTAATATTGCTTCATCAAGGAGCATTAGGTGTATCTAAAAATTTCCCTCACTGTTCCAGACACTGGATATTTACATGTTGAAAAACCTTTTTTTTTTCCTTTTTTAAATCCAGTATATCTTTATTTTTATGAAGAAGCAAAACACAAAAGTTTGATTATCTGAGGTAAACCTGAGGCAGCTTTAGGTGCCTGGAATTCAGGTCCAGATGGGTCAGAATRAACCACAGCCTTCAGGAGAGGCAGATTTTAAAGACCTAAACACAGGGAACAGTGGAGGAGCTATTTAATACATAATAAGATGATTGACTAAAGCATCTGCTTGGCAGAGTGTGGTCATTTAGGGACTGTATTATTTATCAGACAGGAAGGGCTGARAAAAACCCCGAGTTTCAGGCACTGTCTAGAAAATGAGGTCTTCATTTACAACACAAAACAATGGCAAAGGAAGATCTGAACTGCACAATCCCCAGCTGATCMCTGTGCCAGGTGATGCACTGGGAGCCACACCCTTCATTCCTCCCACCTTACCTGGAACAGAGGAATTTTCTCACTGCCTGCTCTTTCCAACAGTTTTCTGCAGGAATTTTCATTTTGTCCTGGGTAATCTTGAAATTGTAATTCTGCATGTATGATGTATTTCTGTGAGGGCTTTTCTTCAGCATCTCCACCTCTGGTTGAGTAGTCAAACACTGGAATCATCTGCCCAGGGAGGTGGTGGAGGCACCATCCCTGGATGTGTTTAAGAGAAGACTGGATGTGGCACTGGGTGCCATGATCTGGTTGAGGTGTTAGAACATCGGTTGGACTCGATGATCTTAAAGGTCTCTTCCAACCTAGAATTTCTGTGATTTCTGTGATTCTGTGGTTTTGGGGTTTCCTGGGTGACCTTGCTGGCTCTTGCAGTCTGTGGTACAGCAGAAGGGAGCACATATACTTTTTAAGGTTGTTTTTTCCCCAATTTTTGTACATTTTCAGTCGGTCTTTAAACCTGTTGTATACCAGGAGTGTGGAAAGAGGCCAAATTCACCACAAATCTTTCCAACCCAGTGTCTCAAAAGAGCTGAAGAGCCCCAGCCAGTGCTGCTGGTTTGAACTCAGCAGGTTCATTCCAGGTGGGGTGAGCAAATCCTCTAAATGAGGGCACCAACACCTGCTGTGCACAATCTTCCATTAAATCTGGCAACAGCAGCAGAAATGGTTTGGGAAAGGAGGAGAAGTTTTGTGTACAAGAGGCCACCTCGATCAAAGGACAACACTCTGGGTATTTGCAAACTGCCGTGTCCTTTGAGCCACAAAGTTTAATTTATGATATTAAAAAAGAATTAATTACCGTTAAATATATATGAGAATGTTTCCTTTTTTTTTTTCTTTTTTTT
>CADDXX010000150.1:992051-1007718 GCA_902810485.1 Alauda arvensis | reverse complement strand
AGAACAGCAGGAAATGACTAATACAAATATACAGTGAAACCATCCAGTCATTTACACAAAGGAATCTTCCTCCAGCTCTTTAATGGACTAATGCATGCTGGATTGTAATGGGGCTAATTTGCTCAACACCTACTTAGGGAGAAGATGCTGGGGTGCCTGATTTTTTCCCCTCTCTTGGGTCTGAAAAAGCAATATATTGCCTACATGAAAGCATCCGTGACACTTTGATAGATGCAGGGAGCTGCAGCCAATGCATAATTGGATGATGCTGAGAGAAGTGTCTGAAATTGCCTCCCAGAAGCCTTTAGGCTTTAAAAGTCTTATCAAATTCAGCAAACAGAATGGGGGAAAAACCTCTAGGATTTGTTTCACCACCCATCTCACCCTCACCTTTTCAAGCTCTGCATCTGTGGCAACAGGGAGGTCAAAGGGATTTTCTCCTGCCATGAAATGTGTTAATGTTCAAATCACCTGCCACAAGTGCTTTTGTGTCAAATAACATAAAAGCAGGAAGCAATAATCTGAAGTAACATCAGTGTCTCAGCTGTGGAAGTCATCCTAATATTTCTTGCAAGATGTGAGCTTYACTGTCCCACAGAAGAGAAAGTTCAAGCCTCCTGCTGTCAATACCTGGTCTAACATGCTATGGGCACACGAGCCTATTTACAGCTATAAATGCCAARACTGGGTGTTTTCTTCCCAAATAAATCAAGGGTTGTGTAGCTGGGGGCACTCTTTTATGYTATGAACATTTTCATTCTTATGCACTTACAAGAATACAAGCATTTTCTGGGTGCCAGACATGAAAGACATTCAACAGAAGATTTGTAGAGGCTGGGTTTAGGGTTGTCCATCAGGTTTTCATCATGCAATTTTTCTCAGCACATAAAATATAAAGAAATGAAGGTTGGAAAGGGAAAAAGATGGGGAAAGGTGAGAGGGAGAGGGAAAGGGAAAGGGAAATGGGAAAGGGAAATGGGAAGGAGGAGAAGGAGAAGGAGAAGGAAAAGGAAAAAAGGAGAAGGAGAAGGAAAAGGAAAAGGAAATATTTGTATTTATCCACAAGCTTCATAGAACATCCCACTCAGTTACTGAGCCTACTCAGCTCTGCTGAAACTGGATTCAGTTTCTTTTTCTCTGGCTTTTGGCATGAANCCTACTCAGCTCTGCTGAAACTGGATTCAGTTTCTTTTTCTCTGGCTTTTGGCATGAAGGATCTTTTCCTTTGCAAAAAAGATCATCAGTTCACAATACCAGAACTGTTGCACTAGTGCAATTACTTTTTAAGGTAGCAAAATCTGGTGGTTTTCACACACACAACAACACAAAAAGGGTCCATAGAATCTTTACAGCAATGTTGGTACATTGTTGGTACATAAAAACTTTWATTKGTGAGMTGTTGGGGCCATCAGTCTTTGGTTWAAAATTCAAGCAAAAACTAAAGGTATGGCCTTAATAGTTGGGTTTGATGACATCCAAAACTTCAAAATTATTGGGATTTATGGGAACATGCAGCATGTTCCCACTTTTCAAGTACRGCTCTGGGCAACTTTGGGACTTTCTTCATTCATTTTTTGGGGTACATGGTATATAATCATGTAATTCCTAAGCATTTGGGAAGGGCAGACTTTGCCTGGGGATTTACTTTGCTGCCTGGAATCTGAGGCCAGKCAGAGCCTTTCCTCTCCACTGGGGTGAAGGACTTGAAAATTCAACCTGGAATTCAGCAGAACTGGCACCAGGAGAAGGCCTCCGGCCTCATAAACCCAGTAAATTCCTCTGTGCTCTTCCACACCACAGAAAGATGGGATTAGACACAAACCTTGCAAGCAGGATGGAATGACATTTGGTTATGCAGAGAAGCAGGTTTAGTAAATCCCCTTCAGAAAACCAGCAAGGGGTTTGTGAGAAAATGGCTCTTGCTCCTCAGTGATCCATTTACAGKGATCCTCTGCTTTAATCCACGAGAGATGGGCCCTGTGGAAGCCACAAAGCCAGGTTTGAAGATGTGCATTTCCCACTGAGGAGTGGCTCMCTGGGCTCTGAGCACTGGCACTGAGTGGGGCAGTGAGGTGGCACCTGGAAATGAAAGGCTCTGCCAACCCCAGCCCATTGTTTTCCCTTTACAGCTGAGTGTGGCATTCAAATCCATTAATTCTCATCACCCCAGCTGGAAATATGGAGACAGATTTCAATTTACTTCCTATCTATTATTCATGGCGTGCTATGAAACATTATGGAGTTMATTTGATTGCACTGCAATTAAAATACCTGTTTCTGTGTACAYGTAAGGTAAACATGCAAAATTTAAAAACCTTAAATGAAGATGACTTTGGTCACTGTTTCTGTCAGCATTTAGATGAGGAAATAGGTTGTAAAATTATAATTTTTGCTTTTACCATTGCCCTGTTTTTAACAAATAAAAAAGCTTTTCTCTAAATGTTTGCTCATTTGTATTCTTGACCCTGGATAATTTCAGAAAGAAGAACAGCCATGCCTGGTTCTCAGAGTCCAATAATCCAAGCAGATTYTTTCAGCTGCTCCAAACATGGAGCATGAGATGTTTAATGTCAGATTTATTTATTTCAATTTATTTGATTTTACATGGGATTTGGATTCAGCCATATTATACATAATCTGCTGAAATCTGTGGTGGTAGGATGTTATGGTGTGGGTTCTTTTTTCTTGTTCTTGCCATGGTCAGGATGAATGATTCACAGGAAACAAAAGTTCGAGTTTGGAATTGGTGATTTATTATCTCTTATCTATTTACAGAGAATTTACACACTCACAAGCTGTGAGCTCTATCTAGCTGCTAGAAAAACATGGCAAAAATGGCCACCACTAAATTTTTCCAAGGTATTTTAAGTACTATTTACCCAATAATGAGATGACACCTGTATTATTGATRTTTTTGACCCACTGATGACCACTAAAGGCCTTCAATGTGGACTCAATTACAGAAAACCCCCTAAACCCATGAAGAAGAAGGGAGAAGAAGGTGAAAAGGAGGACTTGGACAATGCCTTAAATCCTCCATCGTGGCTCACACACATTACTGTACACTAAAATCTTAAACCCTAAGTTTTTACCCTATGAGATCACACCCCATGATGGTGGCTTCACTCCTCGAGGCTCAGCATTTCATCCACTGAGAGGATGCAAAGGCATCTGCCCTGAGCACTTCTCTGAACCCCAGGGGGAATTCTCAGCTTGCACAGGCTCCTTTGGGTTCTTGTGTGTGTGACTGTGAATGTTGCACAGCAAATGCACCAGGGATGGGGCTCCTTTGGTTCCATTAGAGTCCTGAGTAGGCCTGTGAGTGAGTTGCTGCTGTGCTTAGAGCAAATTCTATAGAATCTTTTGCTAAATTGTTTAAACTTGGTTATCAGTTAAACCCTGCTAAATTCAAATATTGTTAAAACCTTTAGGCCTAAACTGTTGGTCAAGTCCCAGGCTAAGTTTGGCAGGATGATCCACTGTGAACCTTGTGACTCCATGGGAGGATTCCCCATATTCCTTTTTACCCTTATGCTTTCCCAGCTTTACTCCTTTTCCATCCCCAGCCTCCACACAGGTCATTTTCAGTTGATTTTAGTTTTAGACTGATTGATTTTAGACTTTAGCCTGATTTTTCTCTGTGTGCTTTAACCACCAAGTGAGTGGTAGAGTGAACGTTGCTACTGAACTTCATCACACTTTCATATTGAGCCTGCTTTTGCCAGTGATTCTTTGAGCAACCTAAAACACTCATTTATGGCAAAATAACAACAAAAATAAAAGTTGCACTTAGCAAAATACAGCAATATAAGATCTGAATCACAATACCTGTGTGAGCTGCACTGCCCTCTTCTTGGTGGATTCCCAGGTGTACTAGAAAGTGCAGCTTGCCCTGATTTTACCCAGTCTTTTGCATTAATTCTCTCTCCTATCTGGATTTTTGGGAATCTTTATTATTGCTGTTTGTTAAGGGGTGAGCCCCCCATTTAGGAAAGTAAGGGACATTTACTACTACCCATCATATCTGATGTTCTGGCAGCCATGGSATCATCTGTCTTGTGCAGAGCTGGCAGACAAAACAATTCATAGGAGGGAGCTGAAGATAAGTGCAATGGGCATCATGGACAGAAGCACAAGTGTTTGATTGAATGGGATGTCAGAGAGCCTGATAAATGAATGATGGGCACCATGTATATTTGGGAAGGAAATGTCATTCTCCAAAGATGYTGTGGTGGAATCCTGTTGCTGCTGTTTTTGTTGAAGCTTATTRTCATCTCATTGAAAGGGGAACAAATTTTCTGTACACTCTGTTCAGGATGGGATTGGGGGGGAAGAAGGAGCTGGAAATATTTGGGTGAATTTCTGTGCTCAGATGTTGGAGAATCTGTRTTCTCATGCAAACACAGATTTCTGGCTGCAGCAGTTACAGGCTTCACTGGTTGCAGCAGCAAAAAATATACCAAGGGAAGAACGCAAGGATGGCTTTTTATTTGCCTCATCATGTCTGTGTTATTACTTCAGCCACAAGCACAAAAAATAGATAATTGGAGTAAGGGCATGAAATCTGTGATGATGAGTTCTGCAGAGACTGCTGAGATTGGTATCATTACTAAAGCACTACCTCCAGTTCCACCCTCTTCATTTCAAGAAAGGTATGAAAGGAAAAAAAGAAAACTTAAAAAACAGCTGCTTTTTCCAGTGACCGCTTTAAATTGTCCCTGGAGGCAAATTCTACCCAATGTTTGGGCAGCAAGGTAGGATGGCTGTTGTCTGACCTGTGGATATCTGATTTTACGATGCTCCTGCATAAGCCAAACTTCCCTGGAAACTGGAGAGGAAACTTCAATTGCTCTCAATCTGCTCAGAACATGAACAGCTCTGCATCAAGGTAATGACTCTCATTAAAATCAGCTTGGCCTGTCTTACCTTAACTCCATGGAATCACAAAGCAGACAAGTGCAACAGATTTGTCCAAACAGCTCTGTTTTCCTGAGGAGTTGCCAAAACATCTCTATTGCTCTTTCAGAAGACTCTGAAGATCAATAAAACCACTTACTAAGTTGATGCCTTCACRTATTTTCCCTGGAACTGGCAGAGCAAAGAGTCAAAACTGAATGTGCCACCACATTCAGCTCTGACACTGCTCAGTACCTTCATCCAAATAGATTTAATGGGTGAGGGTATTGAAGAAACTCGCAGAAGGAAATCTGACATGATGTTGTGAAGTCACAGAGGACTCATAATTTAATTTCCAGGAGTGGGCAGGTGAGAAATCTCTTGTTAATTTGCCCTAGACTAGAGATTAGCAGTGCATGTCCAAAATAGACTCCCAGATTGTTGATTAAAGTGTCTACTTAGCCATAATATTTAAGTTTGAAAAGCATGTGCCTGCTGTCAGGCTTGCTTTTAGCTGGTGGTAGCTAATGAAAGTATTTAAACACAGTTCCTGCATCTTTGAAACTTTTACCACATAAATAGAATAAYTTGTTCTACTCAGCTCCAACACAACAGATCTCATCTCCACCACTTCTGTCCAGAGCCCTGACCTCTGCCTAAAGCTGCTCTTCTTTTGGGAGTATTCACTCTAAACAAGAATTAAAAAACCTTTTTTTTGGGATGTCTTCCTGCACCACCTGTGCTGTGAGGATTTCTCTTGCTGAGAGGGAATGTTCAGCTCATTGCTGGCTTTGGACAGTGACCCTGCAGAGGACACACTTGTCAAGCACAATAACCTCTGGTGGGTCCAGGGCTRAGATGAAATGATGAGATTCTCTTTCTGGTACCTTTCAGAAATCACAGAATGATTTGGGTTGAAAGGGAYTTKAAAGATCATGCAGTTCCCACCTCCCTGCCATGGGCAGGGAACCTTCCACTTGAGGTTATTTCCTCTCAAAAACCTCATTTACACATGGGGTATCCTTTGAGTCCTGAGGAAACAGAGGATGCTGCAAACATTGCAAGGTGAGCAGGAACTGGGGAGCTGCAGAAAGCAAAAGGACAATTTCCACAAAACCTTTGGGAGCCTGCTCTGAGGGATACAGTGCTACCACAAAAGTAGGAAAAAACTCTCATTTCCCAGGAGATTTCTACACAGGAACAATGACACATGGAAAAGAGAGATCTGCACCTCCACTAAGGAAGAAATGCTCTACTGCTGACCCTCAGAAATTCCCTGGGAGCTCTACATTCACAGTGTTTTCTGACTGGAGGGATCCAATATTCCTTTGTTTCTGCTCTCCTCTGATTTAAATATCGAACTTCACAAACAGACAGGAATACTCTTCCTCTGTGTTCCAAGAATTCCTGAATTTCTCATGGAGTTCCCATAAATCCGGGCAGTTTTACCTGGAGGAATTCACAGTTCCAGGTTACCAGAATTGTCCAAAGCTCCCACCTCTTCACTGCTTTAACTCATCACCATTTACAGACTCATTAAAGAAACTCCACATTGCTTCAGGAGCTGAACTGGCTTTTGGACAAATCCAGCAGGAAGAAGCTGCMACAGCTGGACATCACCATTCTCCTTCCAACCCTGCAACAGCCTGCTAAGGCAATTTTAATGCCTAAACAAAACTAAAGAATTAGTCACACTCTTAAATTAGCCCCATGGTGAATTTGGGTGGTTTTGTGTCTTGCTGAGGTGACACAATCACTGAGGATTGTTCAGGCCAGGTGTGATTTTTGTCCAAAATTTCTGCCCCGCCATGGAAAGAAAGTGTTTATCTTCAAAGTTTTCTGGTTATGGACAGAGAACCTGGTGCTGCATTCAAACAAATATTTTTTAATTGCAAAGATCAGAGTGATTAATGTTTAAAAATTCTCTTACATGGCTTTTCCAATCTTTCCTTCTTTTCCAATATGCAAGAACTAAGCAGTCTGACCTCTTCACTAAGAAACATTTCCTTTTACAGTGCTATAGAGAAATGCTTGAATTACCCTTCTGGAAAGTCCAAACACAGGAGAACAATTTTATTTTTTTTCACAACCATTAAGGTCTATCAGTCACCAGAACAGTCAGCAAACAAGCACTGACTGAGACCTAACTTTAAAGCCCAGGACAGGAAAAAAGAGACTTGTGGCACTTTTTCTTCTAAAGAATTTAGAATTAATTTAGTTCCTCCGTGCTGAAGTGTGATTTTCATGTTTCACTGGAGGCTGCCCACATCCTAAACCACAGTAAATGCTGCCATCTAATGGAGCCTGATCGCTGAACAAAAGCTGTTGGCTTTTCATTCCAGAGCTCATTCCAGCTCACACTGAATAAAATTTATAGTTCCACCTGAGCAGCATCACTGTGCATGAAGCAATCCAGGCTGGACAGGACACAGCCCCACCCAGAGTCCCTGAGGTCTCCTGTCTTATAATAAATGAAATTGAAGATACTTCTTAGAAAATAGTCAAAAAACAAGTTAAGCATCTGAAGGCTTTATTGAAGAATCTAAACCAGTCATATTCCAAACTGCAAAACAAAAATTAGCAAAATATTATCACACATCATTCATACATTTTTTTTTCAGAATCAAAATAAATGCTTTCTCTAACTTTAATAAATGTTATYTCACAAGAAACACCATGAACTTCTTTACAGATTGCTAAGTAATGCTTTCTAGGGATGAGATAATGATGGAATTTTATGTACAATTGTTCTTTTCTGGAAACAATATCTCTTGCACAACATTCTTTGATTTTGATTATGATTACAACAATTTTCATCCACTGAGTGATACAAAGAACAAATTATGTACAACTTTCAGGCACAGGCAGCTGAGGATGCTCTGTTAAATCCCTTTAGGTGTTTGTGTAAAGACACCTCAAAAATTCTTAGACAGAAAGAAATCCATTCAAAGACATTAGGAGGAGGGTGGTCCCAAAAACATCAAAATTAGAGGCTGATTATACTCGAGTGTCTTGAGTGAGCTCTTTTACAGAAGTGCAGGAATTACTCAATTTTGCTACAATAAAGCCTCTTTGGAAAAATTGGTTCTCCCTAAAGACATATACCTTATTCCATATCCTTGTGTGTTCATAAAGAAATACTTACAACTGATCTTTTACAGCCACAAAATAACCTCACCAACTCCAGTAGCTGAGGAAAAAAAATTCCATGGTTTGCTTTTCCTCTTATATTTATGACATAGTTGTTAATTGATTTAAGGAGCATTTGTAAATCAGAACAATTACAATACTTGAAGGCTGCCATTTTTRTTCTAAATTCAGAGTATTTGTGGGATCAAAATGTGGTCTCCATCTGAAAATAAGTGACATTGGTTTAACTGGAAGTGCTGCAGCCGGGGGCAGCCTCATGTGTCAGGCTTATTGCTGTCTGCCTCAGCAAAGCCACCACAGAATAAAGGGAGGGATATGGCAGAAGCAGGACGTAATTTATCTGCCCTCCTACCATGATTTTCATGAAGCAGTGATTCAGGACCACTTCTCTTGTCCTGTAGTTCTCGTTCAAAGACAGCACTGTTACATTTACAACGGTACAAAGATACATTTTCAAGGGAACGTCGTCTCAGATACCTCCTGAAGGCCCTTTGAATAACAAGAGCTGACACTTCCTCTTGTTTTCTTCTAAGGGTAGAAGAAATCGGGCTGTAACAACTTTTGGAYGGATTGCCAGCTGCAATCTTCTCTTCCATGTTTAACTCGAGACTCTCCAAATCTCCAGTTTCTCCCAAGACCCTTTTAGTGAGAGCCAGCAAGATATCCAAGCAGTGGATCTTATCTCCACTGACTATAGGGATGTCCATGGATATGAGCTGGATTTTGTTGGGCTTTGGGACGCGCAAGGGCTCTGCCAGTGCATCTGCAAAGTCTGAAAGGGCAGAATAATCTATGAACTGCGTTGCCAGAGGGTCAAACTTTCCCCACGTCTCATAAAACATATCAAAGTCGTCCTCACAAAGGGGATCTGTGCTTTCCTCAGTGGCTACACTGAAGTTCTCTAAAATGACAGCTATGTACATATTTACAACAATGAGAAATGATATAACGACATAGCTTACAAAATAAAAAATGCCAAAGCCCTTATTTATGCAGTAGTTTTTCTCTGTCCCTGTTRCATTCAGTTGGGGAGCACACGTGTCAGGTGCTTTTAGCACGGCAGCCAGCAGACTATCCCAGCCAGCTGACGTGGTGATCTGGAAGAGGCAGAGAATGCTACCACARAACGTCTGGAAGTTGAAAATGTTGTCAATCCCCCCCTCCCAGCGGAGACAGGAGAAGTTGGCCATGCCCACGATGGCATAAATGAACATGATCAGGAAGAGCAGAAGGCCAATGTTGACCAGAGCAGGCAGAGACATCAGCAGTGCAAACAGCAGAGTTCGAATCCCTTTGGCTTTGCGGATGATTCTCAGGATTCGGCCGATGCGCGCCAGACGAAGAGTTCTCAGCACCGTGGGGGAGAAGAAGGATCTGAACGCTTCAGAAACTCCAAGACCTTTGAAAGGAAAAAGGAAACAAAACGTTGTCAGGTCAAGTTAGACAAATTAATGACTGTTTTGTCACAGTCTGTGCTTTAGGTGTCAGAAGTGACACCGATCATTTCACACTGCTCTCAGTATAAACATCATCAATTCTGAAACTGCTCAGGTAAAAGCTGAGGTAAAGAAAGAAAAATTGTAATATCTTCCCATTGTAAAGGGGCATCAAGATTTCTGCACRGGTTGGAAGCTGAGTTCTTCCAAGTTTCTCCAGTTTGGGGAGTGAATTTATGCATTCATTGCTCAAGCACCTAAAAAAATCCTTTTCAATCCAGTCAGGTGCTGTGCAGGAAGCTCTGGGACTGTCTCTGAGCCGCTGTCTGAGTGCTGCTTCTGCAGGCCTAAGCCTAAATGTGAGACTTTGACTAATGCTTGGCACTCAAATGAGATCAGAGAAGAGCAAGAAGAAAATAAAGGARAATTGTCTCTCAGTGTTTATGCCCCATAACACCTCATTCTATGACCCCACTATCAGAGTAATGACACAGAGAAATGCAAATGATTACAAACAGAAGGGTCAAGGAGTCATAATTTTTCTGGGTTGTACAGGATGGCAAAAGGCTGCCATGCTTAGGCAAGAAGCAGAGAACTCAGAGCASTTTTTCTTTCCYATCCTYTRCAATATGATAAGACCTGAGCCTGASTAGGARGAACAGACAAAATAAACTGTAAGAGAAACTAGAGCTGTATATGACSCTTTGCAGAGTAAATGATCAGCATCTAGCCTTGTTTAAAGAGCCAAAAAAATACAAGCCAGTTTTAATAACTTTTTTCAGTCACAAATAGTGGTCCAGGTTTAGAATGGTGTTGAGCAACYAAATTTTCCTGAGCTTTCCAAATCTGCAACTGGGCTCTGTCTTCTTAAGAAGTCCTGGAAAATTAAATTAATCCCCATTTCTGATGCAAATGTGTTTTTAACCTGAATTTTCTTTTACTGTGAAAACARCAGCTAATGTGACAACATGTAAATTGAAAGCATAAAATGTTAGACAACAGGTTAAATCAATAATTTTAAAAAKATGTKACTGARTTAATATTCTGTTAATTCCTCAATRAAAATMATTCTTAAAAAWAATTTGAAAATTCTCTTTMCCTTTTTGTGCTCTGCAAAAATATGAGGTAAAACAATAAATGCATCCTTTTAGAGGGCATCACTTAGCAGATAGTTTGAGAAAGTACAATGGATCTGGAATTTGTTTATCAAATATATGCAGGTGGTTACTTCAAGCTGGATTTTGGATTAATATTGGTAAGACACATTACCTAATGATTGATACTTACTCACTATTGAAAGGACCACAACACTGAAATCAAACACGTTCCAGCCACTTCCAAAGTAGTAGTGCCTTAAGGCCAGTATTTTTATGACACATTCTGCAGTGAATACAGCCACGAAAAAATAGTTGATTTTATTGAGAACATCCTTGGTGTCTTTCTGGTTGTTTTCTGCCATCATAACGATCATATTGAGGCAGATGAAAATGACAGTGGTGATGTCAAAAGCTTTGTGAGACACGATGTCAAACAGCAATCCTAGGAAGGCATTCTGTGGAGAGAATGAGAACTGCTTGGTGCCACTTCTGAGACCCAGCCTGCATTCAAATATTAACCAGCAATTTGTGCTTAGAAAAGGAACTTAAGATAACATAAATTAGCAACAAGCTACTAGAAGCATTTTTAGGTGATTTCTTTAGACCCTCAAAGAAAACCCTTTTGGTATTTTCAGACATTGTGCAAGCACATTGGCTTAGAAAAAATATACAGCAGGAAAACATTCAGAGTACATTGTGATTGCTCCTTTAATAGAAATACTTACTGAAGCAAATATTTTAGAATAAGCAATTCTAATTAAAATGTCATAAGCAGGGAAAAACTCTGAGTAGTTACTGTGGAATTAAATTGAGGAAAATGTAAGAAATAAAGCATAAGATTATTTAAAAGCAAATAACAGCCACAGGGCATATACTGTTCTCTATTCATTCTCACCTGCAATAATCCAATCTAGYTGCAGAAGCAATATCATGCAACTTAAATAACCCAGGTAGTGTTATGAATATCAAATGCTTAACATGAACTGGTTTAAAAAGTTTGTACATTTGAGTAGGTGATAAACAGATTGTAAATTTCCTTTATTAATACCCTCAAAGATGAATGTGTTGGATGGAATTTTTAAATAAAAGAGAGTAAAATCTAAATACTATATTGACAGAGGAAGGTGAGGAGCTCTAATGCAAAGTTTATATCCCAATGCCTGGCTAGTAAGTTTAAATATCATCATCTTTATATCCTCTGTGATGTTTTCCTTAAGGTGGTCTCACCGATGGTCTTGGGATGGGTTTTTGGGGTTTCTTGGATCCAAGTTTTTTKAGGGCATTATAGTACTTCTTCTGTTCCTCTGTCAGAAATAGGTCTTTTCCACCTAAGTAAAGAGGAAGAATATTGTTGTTCAGATGAAGTCAAATAAATGCCAACAAATTTATGTTGAAGACAGTAAGTTATGGTTGTCTCGAGCAGGACCTAAGAGAGCACAGAGACCAAATGTGCCTTCACCATTTCTCCTTTTCCCCTTGATCTTTGATCTGATCTGGGTTGATCATGAAAGTCAAGTCCAGGCAGTGATCCCAAGTCAGTTCCCTCAAGTGTGAGAGCCTTTCTGAAGTTTTGCAAGTCTATTTCCTGTTTTCAAAGTTACGGAAGATTCATCAAGAAGTAGAATATTTGATATTTTTGGGAGAGGTAGAAACAGAAGTACATTGCTGGACTAGCAAGTRAATAGAGGATGATGAAGAAGCATTTTGGGACCAAGCTCTATAGGGGGTTCCTGGCCATGCATTTCTTATTACCATCCACAACACCTTGATTAGGGCATGGGTTGGACTTGATTACCCTGAAGGTCTCTTCCAACCCAGTCATTCTGTGGATTATTACTGAGCAATCCCTTGGAACCCAGTGATCAGAAATCTCTCATCATAAAAGCAATGAGTGATCAGCATTTTGTACAACAAACACCTAACAATGTTCAGCAGGGCATCTGCAACTCAAATCACTCCTGCAAAACCTCTGAAAAATCTGCTTAACTTCACTACATGGATTCTCCATGAAAAGCCCAAAGAAGGAGAGAAGAAATGAAAGAGAAAAAATTTTAAAATGTCAGTTACAGCATGTACTAAGAAAAACAAGTGTGACATCCACATAAACTTCTAGCAAATGTTCAAGCTSATAAACTACTCAACCTTTTTATCTATTGGGATTATTGTAACTGGGACTTTGTTATAAAAGGAAATTCTTACAGTGAAGTTGGACTGCTGTTCCTCAATCCCTACACATCCTTTCTCTGTCCAATTTCAGAGAGCAGAAGAATATCTTGTGGGTTTCATTTCTATCTTTCTCTACCAAAGGCAGTAATATACTTTGACACTTGGTGTATAAGTCAGCTTATGGAAATAATAAATGAWTCCAGTAGAGATCCTGTCTTCCAGATGGGAACCTTGAAATTATAAACCTCCTGTTGGAGGTTTATAAAAAGCTCCTGTTGCTTTTCTGATATTTTTTCAATGARCAAGATGTTTATTTGTTGTAAGACTTCCAAGTGGATTAATTGGCACAATTTCCCTCGATATTCTGGATACTTTAAGCCTTTAAATGAGTCAGGACAGAACTCAATTGATAARTAAGCTTGGCACAAGGAAGGTGAASTATTCCARGGAGGGATGACTGCTGCTTTTCCTTGCTGCATTTTCCATTCTARGATTTTGCCTTCCATTTCTTACTGAATAACAAGAACAGGGAATAGAACAGCTATGAGGAGAAAAGTGGAAGCAGTCATTGCTTCATGGSCTTTTAGCAGCCTTTAAATTTCAACACAGCCTCCTCCTGGGGTCATGTCTTGGATCCCAAGGCAGATTTTTTTTTTAATCTCATAAATCTGTATGTTTATTTTGTAGATGAATGACTTTTTAAAGTGTAGCTAGTTTTAGAAGAAGTTCTGATTGACAAGACCTTTTCAAGGTTCTTTCCCAGGAAAGCAGAGGTTACTCCTTCCCCATGCCTGTTTATTCCATGGCTGATTACCCTGCTCTCAGTAAAAAGGGTTATTCTGTTCCCCAAAGCAAATCTTCAAAGCTGAAAAAAGAATTCCAMTCTCCTGTGGCAAAGTCTAGGTAACRTTTTTGACTTCTCATTTYTAAAGCTACTCACTCCTTCYTYCTYGTCCTCTAATTAGAACAAATTCAGSAYTTAGCAGGAAAATAGAATTCACAGGTAAAAGCCTTGAAGAAGAGGGGGTTCCTGTTTTTAAAACTTGGTTTGAAATGTTATTATTTTAACTTTTTCTAGTCAAATACTTCTTTCAAAATGTTAGACCTCTAGATGTCAACTAGCATTGACTTAAGCAAATTGGGATTACAGGAGACCATGGGTTAGCTCATGTAGTACTTATCTTTTTCCTTTGCTGGTTAAAATTGCTGATAACCACTCCAATGAAAAGGTTCAGCATGAAGAAAGATCCAAAAATAATGAAAACCACAAAGAACACGTACATGCGCAAGCGAGCTTCAAACTTTGGCTGTTGGTTGATCTGTTAAAGGAAAAAAAATCAAACCAGGGAAATAATGTTGGTAAAAATGAGACAATCTCAGCTTTATCATTTCCAATTTGTTACAGATCATTTTATTGTAATGAGGGATAATTATTTCCACACATTTTAACCTTTATCTAGATGTACAAGCAGAATAACTGTCTTGCTCTGTCTTGTAACTGTTTGTAAAGATAATTAAAAACAAAGCCAAATCCTGCTCTAGCAAAGCATTAGTAATAAATAAACAGTTCYAATCAGAAGGGACACTGTGAATGCCCTGATCAGAAAAACAGCTCAGATTAAACCTAATGGTGAATTCCATCCTTTGGGATGCTATCCCAGGCAAGAAGCAATTTAAACCAGCCAAACAAGGAACAACGTTGTTATTTAGCAGCTATTTCACTACAGTCAGGGGTACAGTACAGCAATGGAATGAGAGAGAAAAACTGCAAGTCAACTAAATAGAGCGAAGTTAAAACACACTGTGCTAGTCTGAGAGTGAGAAACAGGACATGCAAATGGGGAAGAAATAGTGAGGATGTCAAACATAGGGAAGAAAACCTCAAATAACTGATAAAGCTGCAGGCTGTTTCAGTTCTACTGTACACATTCAAAAAGGAACCAAAATTGCTTCAGAGGCACAGCCATACTCTGTTTCCAAATCAGACWTGTACAAAATTTTATATTATCTTGTCCTTTTTTTGAGTGGTATCACTCCATTGTGATCAGTTTATTTTATGTGAGTTTCAGATATTTGGTACTCCAAGGATTATTGTTTCACTGTGTAGTTGGATGCACTCATCCACTTGTACTTTTGACCTGATGTTGCAAACAAAGCTGAAAAATTAATTGTATGGATAGAAAAGGGGAAAAGTAACTAAAAGAGAAAAACTAAAACTTCATTTCAGTGACATACCTCACGTGAATCCACTGCTGCATACATAATATCCATCCAACCTTTAAAAGTTGCCTGAAAGAAAATGCATTGTTTATTATAACTATGAAAAAAAAAAAGCTATGGCAAATATAAATGTGTTAATAGCTGTTGAAAAAATGAGAAGTGTTCTATAAAAAACATGCATCAATTCTAAGATATGCTTGGAAGTATGATTCACTGGCATTTAATACAGAGAAAAAAGTATATGCTAAAAAGAAAACAAAAGAAAGGCCATGATTCATGTCAAATGTGCTTTAATGCTAACTCYTGTTAAATTGRAATTCTTGTAAAAACAAAATAATCMTAAAAGTTTTAGCTTAACTAGMAAATATMACTTAAAAGGATAAAAACAATTTCTATCAAAAGAGCAGATGGTTCCATCCTGCAATTTATATCAATCATAGAACATTTTGGAGGATCCAGAGCTAAGAACTTCATCTGGAAAAGATACAGGGATAACAGAATTTTTTTTTTAAATGCCTTTCTCTCCTTTGTTGTGGTATATTAGGGAGGTCAGCAAATTAGCACCTCAACACTTCAGGACTTTTACAACAAAAGAAGACACAGAATTCTAAATAAATTGGTCCATGAGTTTTCTCTCTTAACTACTCTGAACTAGAGAAAACAAGAACAACTTTGAATACAGTAACAGGCAGACTATTTCAG
>CADDXX010000150.1:907999-991791 GCA_902810485.1 Alauda arvensis | reverse complement strand
ACACCATTTGTCCATATCCCATTGTAGGAAATACAATCATTTTTGTCATTAATGAGATCAATGTTTCCTTTTTTGAGTGTGCATTTCCAAAATCTGCTTCCRAGCCATTTAACTCCCAGAACATTAAAGAGGAGCCAAAAGACAACACAGACGAGCAGAACGTTGAAGATTGAGGGGATGGCTCCAAAGAGTGCATTCACAACAACCTGGATGAAATGAATGAAAAGAATTCATTATTTGCATTCAATAGATCACTTTCCCCAGAAAGCCACTGATTTTTTTTCTCATTCTGCATCAATTGAAAATTCTCATCCATGCAAAAACCCAGACCCCCAATATCTTTACCTTTATCCCTTCAAATCTTGACAAWGCTCGTAGAGGCCTCAGTGCTCTAAAAGTCCTGAGAGATTTCAGGCTGGTCCCAGAGGAACAAGATGATGAATCTTCAGAAACAGAATTTTGTCCCCAGGAAACAAAGGACAGCTGTGTTCATTGAATTGGAACTGGGRTTATTAAATGGCATACAACATTTTATTTTATTTATATTAGTAGACAGCCCCAAGATGAATGTTACAGTATGTCTCACCACTAAGTCAAATTAAGAAAATACACATTCAAAGATAACACAGTATAATTTTACTTCATTCTTTTCCAACATATTTAAAAAATTGGAATTAATTTTAATTTGATTTTTATTAAACAGTTAATCTAATTTTGTTTAATAACAATCAAATTGGTAACTATGATACTTCCATACACTACCAGACCAGAAAGGTTTATTCAAATAAAATACTCCCATTTTCTACACTGTTATTCTCAAGAGTGTATGCAGGAGTTTAAAGTCCTAAAGCCTCTTTTGGACTGAAGGTTTTTCAGCTTCTGGAAACTGTCTTTAACACTTGTATTAATTCATAATCAGAATTCACTGGTAGTTCTCTACATAGAAAATATCACAAATTAAAATGTATAATACTGAGTATAATACTTACACACACAATGATGAAGTCAAGCAAACACCAAGAATTTGTGAAATAACTGTGCAAACCAAAAGCCACCCACTTCAGAAGCATCTCCATGAAAAAGGTGTAGGTAAAGATCTTATCAGCATAATCCAGGATGATTTTCACTTTTTGCCTCTTCTGCAGGTGAATATCTTCAAATGCCTGGAATTTCACAATTCAGTTTTAAAACAGGTCAATAGTTTTAAGAAGATTATTTTTGAATTGCACAAGAATACACAGTTTGGCTTATTACAACCATTTCATATTAAATTATGGACAACCACCACTTATTTTTAYACTTAAAAGTAAAAAACTAAATTTTAAAATAAGTACAATCTCATGTTCACATTGATTGAAAAATCCCATACTTGCAGGTTTTCATGTTCAACACTTTAAAAAATGTCTGATGAGGGTCAATTGTGGCTAAAATATTTTGGTTTCCCAAGGTAGTTGATGATATTGAAGGGGTTGGTCTAAAATTCTTCACAAAAAAGCCTAAATTGAATACATAAACCAGTGTCTGTCAGACTCTGACCTTCCAAATGGGTCATCCTGAGTCATCCTGCAGAGTTGTAGTACAGACATGGAAAAATGTGACAAACACCTCATCTGGAACTGCTCATTCCTGAAGCTGCACATTTTTTCACCTAGACCTCGAGGTTTTAGGAAAATGTTTCACTGATTGCTGTCACTCACATCAGTGTTTGCTCATGTTTAAAGTATTTGCTGCCTTGCTAATTTACTTTAAATTTTTTATATGGCCAATCTATTCCYAATTCCTTTCAACACCTTGCATTATTTCCTCACCACACCTTTGGCAATGTCTGTAATTTTCCTTTCATCCACCTCTCCCCTGCTTTTCTGAACATTCTTTCCATGATGATCATCTCATTTAATTTCACTACAAGCCATGGACATGTGTGATGTTCTGGTGCTCATTCATACTCATCCAGAAAATTTCATATCAGTTGATTTTGTAAACAAGYAAAAACTGGGCAAGTCCCTTTCTGCAAGAGGACAAGTGTATCTTAGAAATGGGAAAGTTCTCAATGCTGCTAAACATCTTTGACAAACAAGAAATTTTTATTGTTTTGTTATTTTGCACCTGGCTACCAACTAACTTTTTGTTCAACAGGACATTAAAAGTATCTCCATTTCCTTCCTTACTTCAGTTTGGTTCCCCATGAWTAGTGAGGAGCCCTCACTGGAATCCCAGGGAGTTCCCTGGAGGTTTTGTCAGGAGAATTTTAAAGCAGACAGCTCAAATCTATGGTTCAGGGAACAACCTGAATGTAATGTCCACAGAACTGACTTTGGTTGGAAATTCTGACTTCTACCACATAGATCACCTTCAGACTATTTGGTTGTGTTCCTTCTGTGTTATATAAGATTTTATTCAACAGGTTACTTTCAGTAGACAGCAAATTACTTTAAAATAAAATAATTCTTCCCTTATTCTTCTGTAGGAATGGATATGATCAGAGTAGCAATGAAACATYACCTCACCTACCAATTTACATCCACCTTCAATTTTAGCCTCTGATCACAGTGCTTGGATGATTTTCAATCTACATTTTTACTGAGTAGTTCATTTGCTTTACATATTTAGAAGTGTTATTATTTTTTATTCAAGCTTTCCTAAGTAATTTCAGACTCTGTTTTAGCCTTGTAATTAACACAAAAGTGTAAAGAACTATGTTCAATGAAGAACTATGATTCCATAAATTTAAATCCATCTATTTAAATATCTTATCCARGTGGAGGAAAGCATTATAACTTCTGAGGGTTACATTTATTACACTCTTGTCWCTCCCTGGGGGAAGGAATGTCAGAGTAGAAGAAACCAATTCAATGTTATTCCTTTACTGACAACAATTAATCCAAAAGTGGAGAAATTAAATGACATTTACCAGTGCTGCGCTGCTCAATACAATCATAAAAACCATAAAATATTCAAACCCACTGTGGTTCACAATTCTGTAGCAGGTTTTYCTTAAGTTCCACCAAGTTCTGCCTGGAAACTTTGTGATATCCACTRCACAACACGGGAAACACTCAACACAACCTGAAAAGAGAGAGAACACATAYTGGTTCAATGAAAAATGTTGAGATRTGKATTTTAAAAAGGATAAAACACCTWMAAAAGGGCTTTTACATATTAAAGGAAGAATCTGCTCTCTTATCTAKGAAGTGATGCTGTTGTTGAAATGATCTGAAGCTAAAGAAAAGACAAAATTTTTATGCCAAAATAATCTCTTTTAATAAAGCAACACATACATGGATAACAGACATTTTTTGTGTCCTTCTGCAGAAAGGCTTGTGGGCACAGAAGAAGCCTTTACTTCCATCTGAAAATGTGAATATTTTCTGCATTTWTTTCTCTTGTTTGTATTTTGAAAAGAGATGTTACCTTACTAGCAGTAAATGATTATTCTTACTGATTATTTCACTTTGTTGCACTGCAGAGATATCACACCTGCACTCTGTTCACTGCCCTGCACCAGAAACACTCTTCAGTAAAGGCAGCAGGATTGAACCATGAGAGTCAACAGAGCTTGAGAAGTTCAGGTTATCAAAGGCAGAAATCCACCCTGGGATGAGCAGGCAAACAGTTCCTGCTAATCTGGACATGTTCCAAATGGATATTTCTGAACACTGGGTCATTTGGCATTAGTGCAATACCAAAAAACCCCACAAAAAATCCCAAGAACAAACAAACAAAAACCAGAAAACAAAAACCAAAAAAAAACCCCAAACAAAACAAAAACAAAAACCAAAGATTCCTACTTTTTACAAAGCAGTCCTTAGGCAGCTGTGAGTTTTTAGTCTGGGAAAACATCTCCAGAAGAACAACTGGATCCACAGTGCTGGCTTCAGAAAAGCTACGAACAGCATGGTATTTCTGCAGAGGAGGAGTGAGAAAAGAATTCATTTGCTTCTCATTAATATGGGTAACAAACCTAAAATAAATGAAAATTATCATCTGCTCTCCCTCCCCAAAAGAAATTTGTAGTCTTTCAATTATCTTAATGTTGCTGAACTACCAAAGTAAGTTATAGGACAGAAAAAGCCAATCCCTACTTCTTGTTTCCATAACTTTATTTTAACAAGTTTCTTGGTTGCTTTTAGTCATCTACAGTGGATTAGCAGGAAGGGAAATGTTTAGAAAAGATTATATTATGCTACAATTTTAGGGAAAACTCTGACTTCTTCAGTCCAATCCATTTTTAGAGAGAAAAATAATGCCTCAAAAGGCTTGAAGAGGGGAGRCATATTCCACAAAAGGCACAGCACATTCCACAAAATGATAAAAGGTATAATTACCTCCAGTTGCTCTTTCTTCGGGGATGTTACTGTGAAAACATTTACAACTTCAGAAGTCCCARAACTYTGATTGAAGCTGTTTGAATTCCTCCACTGCTCTCTGTGCCTTAATCTGTCTCCCTGCACGAAATGAGGCAAGTCAGTTGATTTTCCACTTATTTTTTTCCTGACAGTCATTCTTGAAAGACAAAATTATTTAATAGAATATGAAGTTTAGACTCATAATCACAGGATGATTTGGGTGTTTGGGTTGGAAGGGATCTTAAAGATCATGTAGCTTCAGCCCCTCTGCCATGGGCAGAGAATCTTTCACAGGCAAGTTTTTCTTTTTATAAATAATTAAATGGTTTTCCTAGAAGAATTATGCTTCCAGTCACAGGCAGAAGATCTAAGTGATCAGTCCTCAGCCCTTTTGACACTACAAATTCCAAGCAATGTCAGATTCCACTGCATCAGGGAAGGAATTTCTGACATCAAATGCTTATGGGCAGGATATTTGAAACAGCCATGGATGTTTCTAAGGTGATCAGCAATTTTTGCTTCTTTGAGAATTTGTCCAAAGAYATGGCACTGATAATGCTTCCTAATATGACCAAAACCATACAAAATGGATCCTGGCAGTCCACTTAGACACTGACCAAGTGCTAATCCATCCAAAAAGAGATCTCTCCAACCTTAACAATTCTGTGATTCTGTGAAAAGAGTTCCTACAGCTCCTGTGCCATATTTGACAATCCCATGTGGATGTGAYAGACACCTGAAATATCTCCAGTATCCCTAAATGGCTCTGCACAGCTGCCATGGCAGTAAAAATGTCTCACTCACATGCAGAAAGACTTGAGCTTTATCCTGCCCAACACAACAAAATCAAGAGATATAAAGGGGAGTAGACAAAAACATGAAGGTGAAGAGGTGATTAAAAAAAAAAATACTAAGAATTTATTTTTTAAGGTGTAGCTTTTGTTTACATTCCCTTTGGATTCCATGCAACTGAGAAGCAACATATAATCAACACAAGAGGCCTGCCTTCCAAAAAATCCAGGTGTAAGGAAAAGGAGACAAAAAGAAAGAATRTCTGTCTTGATCCAACTTTGTTTATCAATTGACAGTAAAAAATGGAAACAAAGCTCTCAAAAGCAGAATTTTGGTTGTCATTGAGGAGAACAATGAAAGAGTGAATATTCAATATATCATTGAAGAACCAAGACTATTTGGCAGCCCTTGTACCAGAAGAACAAAGAAAGTAAAGTTGCAGAAACAACAGAAAGGATAATAATATTTGCTGTTGAGTCTCTGAGATTGTATTTACAGATGCAAGTCACAATAATTTTTCAAATGTCAATATTGCTCACCTGTTTTCTGTATTCTRCAGCTGTGTGCAAAATGTGCCCATCATCACCTTCACTGGTGTAAGGCTCTGCTGCTGAAATGGGAACACAGGTACTGTGGCTGCTCAAAATTTCTTCATATTTCCTTGCTAGTGAGGAATTCTCTTCCATATGGCAACACTCWATGTCAAAGCAGTTGTTGTCTATGTATTTTCTGACATCTGTCATGGCATAATTAGTAACCTGTCTACCTTTGCCAGAGATTTCTGCCAAAGTCTTCTTTTTGTCTGTTCTTCTGAGGCTTCCCCTCATTCTTCTGCAGCASTGATCCCAAACTCTGTCTTTCACAGCCTTCAGGCTCTTGTGAATCTGTGCAATGGCAATCTGGTATTTGGTCCCTTCCCCARGCTCCTCTTGTCCCTCTGAGCCATCAGTGTTGAATGAACTCAGCAGCAAAGCAATGAACAGGTTGAGCACCTTAAAATAAATAAGTTGGAGACACTATTTCTTACAGAAAAGACACTTCAGAGACCCCCAAACTCACTTTCATCAACCACTACAATGAAATGATTTACTATTATGCTGGCATATTGATATAGCATGAAATGGCCCCTTCTGGAAGGAATGGCAGGAGAACAAAGGAGGGCAGTGAGAGTTTGGGTATATCAAACATATTTTCACATGCTCTGATGTCCTCAGCATATGAGGAGGCAGGTGTAGAAAAACAGCAGGCAAAGATGAATTTGGATTACATCACCATCAAAGAGGATCTGGTATAGACCAACAAACCAAGCAGATGAGAAAGATTCTGTCTGCCAGAAAATTTACATTAGATCTGGTATAAACCTAAAAATCTGGTAAACTTTTGATAACATAAGGGCAACTTGTTAAGCATTAAAAGAACTCAACATTTTGGTTATTTGGTCCCATCAACACAAAAGATGAAGACATCTGACACCCAATTATGATAAGCTCTGCACTTCTATAATCTGGCTAGAAGGAACAATTTTATTTTGCTGCTATGTCTTGTGTGAGAAAGAGGAAGAAAGGGGGAAAGGGAAAAAAGGAGACAGAACAAAACCATATGYCAAGTGACAGCCAGAAAAGAGAATAAAGTGAATACTTTTCAAACAGTAAAGTTGCCTCCAAAGAAAAAAGTAACTGCATGCATTCAGTAGGGACAGAAAATTGACTTGAACTCACCACCAGGTTTCCTAGCACCAGGACAAGCAAGAACATGATGAGACATTTCCTTTTTCCAGCCACTTCCATGCATTCCCACATCGTTTCAATCCACTCTCCACACAATATTCGGAATATAATCAGGACTGAGTGACTGAAATCTATCATATGCCAGCGTAATTTGCCACTGGGGCTTATTTTACAGGATTTTAAGACATAATCACTGCCCAAAATCTGCACTCCTACTACAGCAAAAATAAATACAGTGATTGCCAAAACCAGAGTGAGGTTACTCAGAGCACCAAATGAGTTTAGGATTATTTTCATGAGAGTGTTTAAGGCTGGCCAAGACTTTGCCAATTTGAAGATCCTGAGCTGTAAATAAAAGACAAGGGGGGAAAAAATTAAGTTAAAAACAGCCTAGATAGCACAGCACACATGAAAGCCAGACCCTGTGTTTACCATGATGTCTTTACAGTAGTAATATCATTATTTTATCCCCAAATAAAGCCTTTTAATTGTTTTGATGCAATTAAAATCACCCCAATTAAAAGCTCATGTTGCCTTACTACTTACCAATAAAGAAAACATATTTAAGATAGCTRTAATTTAAAAATATGAGGGTATTTTACTATTCAATACATGTACTTTTTTTTTCTTTGAATAAATAATTACCAGCCTGAAAGGTGACAGATTTGTTCCAAAGCTTGCTAGGCCAATCAAAACAACCACACTATCAAAAACATTCCACTTCTCCTGGAAATAGTARTAAGGGTCTAGAGCAATGATTTTCAAGATCATTTCTACAGTAAAAACCAGGGTGAAGACCTGGAAAGACAAAAAWGAAATTCAGAAAGAAAGTAATTGAAAAAGTCTGTCTCYTTAGGGGAGTGTCCCAGTATAAATACAGGGTTATAACTCCATTTTCACTCTRACATGGACATAACTTACCTGGTCACTCAGAGAAATCAGTTTTTGGTACTCTGGTTCCATGCCTGGGTACTCCATAGCCAGGAATAAGGTATTCAAGATGATGCAAACCATGATTAGGAGATCAGCAAAAGGATTCAAAATGACCAATCTCATTTTCTCTTTGACTGCTCTCCAGAATGGACAACAATTCCAAATTAGATACTTTTGAGGGAAATTTTTCCAAAATGCAGGACAATTCAGTTTTGACTCTGGCAGACAAAGAGGGAAAGAGACATATGAATAATCCTTTGTAGCATATCACAGAATGAAGAAAAAGATAATCATTCATTGAAAAGACTGAAAAGTCAATCTCACATGAGCAGAATGGCATCACTGAAAAAAATTAGCTCCTTCTGCACAAATTAATCACAGACAAATAAAGTTCAGGCAAAATTGACCCTTGGTAATTGTGAGCTACGTGAGATATGAAAACATTTATTTTACTGAAATTTGCATTTGGCAGCATAATTTCCCTTAGTGGCTTTTAAAATAATGCTGTTAGTGACAGTTGGATCTCTGAGGTYGAGTTACACAATCACCACAGGAAAAGGAGGAAAGAGTGACCTACTTGAATTATCTGTGAGAATTGTGGCTGCACTCATTAACCTCTGCCTCCTGACTGGATCATTGATAGCATCCATYGACACCTCATAGGACAGCAGGATCTGCCTCTTGGGTTAGAAAGGCAGCAGAAGAGAAAAGAACAAGGGAACATGAAGGTATAATAATTATAATGCAAATATTACAACACAAATTGCAGTACAAAAATTACATCCAGCAGGAGATAAATATGCCTTTTTCAAATACACATTACAGTGAAGCTTTTACTTGCTGAAAGAACAAAAAACCAAAAAAAAAATACAATATCAGTTATTCGAAGACAAAAGAAATTCATCAAAACCAGTACAATATTTCAAGATTTTTTTTCTTTCTGAAGATATTTAATTAGCATTTATAATGCCATTATAAAAGAAGTATATAAACATTAACAGGGGGCAAGGGAAAAGAATCCATCTGTGTTTCCAGTGAATGATAAAAACAACAGACAAAAAGAACACTGACCATCAGTTTGAATAAACTACTGGCTGTTTAACTACAAATTACTGATTATTAATAAATAATCATGACAAATAGTCACATAGTTCATACAAGTTATTGGGGTTTTTAACCCTATTAAGCCTATCAAGACCTAACTAATATTGAACAGGAATGGGACTACTTTTGTTTTAGAAGGATTAGAAGGATGACAAGGAACCTGACATACTGGGAGTGGACAGACTGACCACATCACAATGCATTTACCTTAGTATTCCCTCTCAGCACAAATGGATTTGCATAATTTTCTTTTTTGGGAAGGATAAATGAGTAAAAATATATCATAATGTTACCTCAAACTCTTATGATATTATGGCTTTTATTAACATATCCTGTAAAACTTTTATTCAGGGAATGAAACTGGTATCCTTGGCCTTAAAGGTTTAATAATAATTATTTCTCTTTGTCACTCTTATATTTTAATGAAAATCTAAGCAAACCTTGGCTGATAGAACTGTCAGAGAACAGACCTATCAGAGGTCTTCATACTGAACTAAACCCTATCCTAATTAATTAGGTCAGAGAATTAGCTGTCTGTAGAAAAGGACATTAATTTTAAAATAAAATTTTAAAAATGGTTAGGTCTTTAGGGAAACTCTGAAACGTAAGAATTTTAGACATTTATTTCTGCAGCACAAACAGAGATGTTGACAGATTTTACCACAGCTCTCAGAGCACAGGTCCATGAGGTGCCATAAGTGCTGACACTTCTATCTTCCCTTTCAGGGTCCCAAAATCTCATCCTTGAATTGTCATATCACATGCAAATCCAATAAATGTATTTTCTATTTCAAATACTTACAAGCTTCTTGTGGCAGTGACCRGGCTGTGAACGAAATATTTGCTCCTCATTTTCCTGGTCATCTAAAATTAAGTTTTGCCTTGARGTAGGTGTTTCTTTATTACTGTCTTTTCCTTTTGAATTTTTCAAGTCAGCAACTGACATTTCAGATCCAGCTTGCAAGGCCTTACTGCTTTCTTCCACAGCCAACATCTGTAACAGGAAAAGCAAAACATCTGTCTGTTAATTCAAGACAGATACCTTGGACTAGGATCAYATACATGTCATTATTTTGCTACCTGAATTACTGGCACTGACAATTCCTRGGTTTCAAATGTTAAACTGACAGAAAAAGACAGGAGTACAAAATGCCATTCACAGTTCTGAAAGACAAAGCAGGGTTACCTGTGAGCTGCTGTAATTAAAGCCTGCCCTTGTCACTTTAAATACTGTATTTTGTATCTGATTTACAAAGTATYATGGCTTATCCTTTTACCTTCCTTTTCTTGCTTTGAAAAGGACCTTGAGACCAAGACAGAATAGACTAAGGGCTCAACCTAAATCCTTAGATGTTAAATTTTCCTAAATCCTAATCCTGTTAAAAGAAAAATAAGAGGAAAAAAGAAAACCAGAAGGAAGAAAAGCCTAAGCAAAGCCTGTCAGGCTGAGAATCATTACAGAGCTGTCAACAACTGTAGAGGAGAAACTTGGTAAAATGGTGATGCYTTACATATTAATGATGAAATTTGATAGTTGCTAGAGAATATTTGTTTTCCCTCTTACAAGTCTGACTTTTCTGACTGGTAGAGTAAATCAGAGATATCTTTTATTTAAGGTAGAAGATAAAATGTATCCACTCATGCTTCCTTCCTGCAGCAATATCAGGAAGRGAGACTCAGAGAAAGGAATTTTTAGGCACAGCAATAATGGTACTGTACAWGAACAGGGTAAACTGGGGAATGCAGCACTCATGCAATACCATAAAAGTTTATGTCTTGCCAGAAAGCCATTCCTATACAATGCCAAATCTGCAAATCCTACAACTTAGTACAWTTTAACTTGTATTCATGGTTTTTGTACCACAGGAATGTTTGTGTATTTAAACATATATATACATGCATATATACATTTGTAAAGACATAAAGAGAAATGAGGTGTCAGAAAGCATTGTAAGAAGCCCATGTTTAATTCAAAACATTATTCCCTAATCCACAAACAGAAGAAAACAAAATAAACTACAGGTTATATTTGTTAATTTACARACCTGTTCCTTCTCTATAATTTGTTTGGCATCCTGAAGCAGTTTTTCCTTTGCCTCTGTTTCAGCACGAGTAGCTCTGTTTTCCTCTTCATATGCCATGGTTACCACAGCCAAGATGAGATTGAAGAGATAAAATGAGCAGAAGAAGATGACCACCATGAAAAAGAAGATGCAGGACACTCCAGATGTGCGGATGGTCTGTGAGGAAAAGGTAAAGGTGGTAATAAATTCCTTACAAACTAACATTTACAAAACAATTTCAAAATAACTTTAAACAATTTGTTTTTAACTTTGCAACAGAAAAGGTTAATGTACTGCAGTGTTTTCAGTGAGCAACAGTAGCATCTGCTTCTGGTCTAAGTTATACATSAAAATGTCATATACTGCAGAAAAGAACAATTTAAAAATTCTTAAAATTAAATCTAGTATCTTCCAGCAAATCRGGCAAATGAACATCAGAGTTTAAGCTAGGAGAAGACAACTTCATCTGAGAATCATTTTGAAAGATTCAGCTCAAGATTAAAATGTCTAAATACAGGTATCTAAATGAAGATGTTTACAAAGAGCCAGAGAGAGAATAAAGCTGGGATGGCCTTCTGGAAGATTCAGTATTTTGTCAGTGACCTTATGTAAAGATATAAACAAGTATATTTCTTCTGTGGAAGAAATTAATGACACTCAGTAATAAAGATGAAAGCTAGGATTGTCTATACAATCATGAAAGATGTTTTAGTTACAGAAGCAGAGGGAATATTTGGACTGATTATGTTATTTTTTTTTTAATGGTAGCAGGGGAGATGGTTGAAATTAAGCTCTGAAACATTAAAACCTAAAAATCACATGACCTTCAAATGGCAAATAACATTGCATCCATTTTAAAAAGTCCCAGTTAATAAAGGCTGATGGAAAAAAGGAGTTAAAATTGACCAACAGGAAAGGTACAGAACAAGGCAGAGAGTATTGTTCCTGTCTGGAAAAGGCACTGTGTAGACACGAGGGATCCAGGAAGTTCTCTGCAGGTATTTTTACACCATTAATAAAATAAAATAAAAAAAAAAAAAAAAAAAAAAAAAAAAAAAAAAAAAAAAAAAAAAAAACCCACAGAATTGAGAAGTTATATTCAACTGTCAGAATCAAAGCATCAAGGCTTCAATTTTTAGTACCATGCTGTCAAAAATGGAAGTGTGTATGTTGAGCCAAAAGGTTTGGTGAGGAGTCAGCACTTAAAAGAAAATGAACAGAGAATGTGACAAATCCTCACATTCCCTGCAGTAGCAGGGGGCTCCCTGGCTGGATCTGTTCCACATCCCAATCCTTGGGTGCTTACATACAAGTATTTAACTCTTATTTAGCTCCTAACCACTGACCCAAGCATGTTCTCCAACAAATTATGAGCATTCACAGCAAGACTGCTCCCATCYAATGTCACTTGCAGGAGGTGTCACAGCTCAGTCACTTGACTCTACTTCCTTAATACTTACACGGATTTTAAAAGAAAATTGGTGTTAGTAATGTTAAAAAACCAATACAGACTTTTTTAGTGGACAAAAAGCTCTGAATTGCCCATCTAAATTCATTCCAGCAGGTAAAAAACAGTACCCACTTGTCTGTAGAGACGCTCCCAGCTGTCCTGGGTCATCAGGCGGAACACGGAGAGGAAGGCCCAGCCAAAATGGTCAAAACTGGTATAACCAAAGTCAGGATTGCTCCCAACCTTCTCACAGGTGTAGTTTTCTGGACACTCCTTGCTAACCACAAAAGAAATGTTAAACAACACTTGTGTGGAGRTTCAATTGAACCTGAAAGCACCCAATTACACAGAGACAAATGAAGATTTGTTCAGTTTGTCTGAAAGGAGGTTTCGTTATTCCCCACAATATTCCTGCCAGAAGGGCTGATTCATTTCTGACCATCCCAGAAAGCCATTTGTCTAGTAAAGAAAACTAGACACAAACCTGAGTTTGGGACTAGACAAAAACTCTCACTGATGTAGGATATGTCCAAACAAATACACAGAGAAGGGGGAAAATGGAAATATCTTTACTTTTAAATAATTCAAGAAGATGAGGAGAGGAGAATTTATTAATGTCTAAAAAGTCTTTAGTGATCTGTTCCCCTTCTCATTTATATAATTCTACCTTACCATTATACTYCTAGTGGTTAGCAACAAACTACATMTAAAATTGGCTGCATCCTTGTACKTCATTCTTTTTCTGGTGTGAAATGTCTGGGTTTTAATTTAATAACACACCCACTGATCCATTTCTTCCTCCTGAACAATCATCATAATTCTTAAAATAAAACCACAGTGCATCTGAAGGAAAAAATTARGAAAGTACTTAAACTGCTTTGTTCACTTACTTAGGTTCTGGACTGTACCCACAGAGCAAAATTTCAGAAGAGTCTTCCAATCTGTAGCAAAGCTCTAATGAAAAAAAAAAGGAATAATAAAATCAGAAGTTTTTAGTTTCTACAGCTTTCTAACAGTAAACCAAACATTATTGCACTTTMTAAAAACTCTGCTGGATCAAACCTCTGTGAAACTTCCTTTCCCAACAAAGGGCATACAGGACTGATTCTCAGCAGATCTGAGTCTCTCTGACAATTTAAAATAAACAGTAACAATTTGCTGCACAACTAACAATGGCAGATTTTATTTGATCTTTGGTAAAAATAAGAATCTCTATGAGAAATAGGCAAAATCCATGAAACACAGAGTAAGTGATGGAAAAGGTCATTCTCTGTGCAGTACCCCTAAAATTAAGATCCCTGTGCAATGCACAGATAAAGAAGGAAATACTGATAGAAACCTCAGTCCCTTCTATCCCACAGACTGCTGATCTTTCTCCAAATCCAAGATTCACTTGTCTCATATTCAGCTGTTCCAGAGACTTCATACTTGTGCAAATGGAAGGACAAACCTTCTAGGCAGAAATACATGTAATTATATTTTAACATCTCTGTGAAAAATCAATACAGAAGAGACACAGATTATCTAAAGGAGGGAGAAAAGAAAACCATTTACCTTCATCACTTGGTACATAWATCTTGGGATCCTTACATAATGAGTCATTGAACAGAGTTTTATTGAGGACACATTTGGATTTCAAGTTGCCCATAAAAAGCTGGAGGCCTATTAGTGCAAAYACACTCAAACAAAACACAGTCAGGATCAGCACATCCAAGAGCTTCTTGACAGACTCAACGAGTGAATTTACAATGACTTTCAGACCTAGGAAAATAAGATCCAATAACATGGAAAGTGAGAAAAGGAATGCARTGTTGTTCCTATAGAACAAGACACAACAGCTGTTAAGTTTGTTAAAGRCAAAGTATTGATGTGTGGCTATAAAACTAAATTAAATACCCTCAGTGTTTCACTCCTGCTATAATTTTATAGAAAAAGCAAAAATATATTTGCAATTACATGGAAATGGTAAAGTTAATATATCTTATGACCATGAGATATRTAGCTATTTATAGATTTTCAAGTGAATTTTTGCAGTTGGACTCTGAATTCATTTTTTGGCACTTAAATTCACGACACAAAAATATTGAATATCTGGATGGCATATGCAACCTATACTGCTGAAAGTATTACACACAATCCAGACAGTGGCTGTGGTCAATAAAGAAACAAATGAAAAACTGTGAATTTTTTCTCTCAAATTGTGAAATCAGCATTTTGAGAAAGAAACCAGAAAAGGTTAAGCTAATGAGGTAGAACATGAAACCAGAAATATGGTGGTTCAGATACATTATGTTAAGAGAACATATTACATATGGTAATACGTATGGAAATGTGGTATGGGCTGCTCCAGGAAGGCAAATTAAAGAGACAAAGACACCAGGCTACATAAAAATGTACATCAATGATGGGATAAAAAAAAATACAGAATATAAATTTGCCTTTGTCAAAATCATTTTGAGGGAAGATGATTTTAAAAATTGTGCTAGGGTGCTGCTGAGGGTGCAAAACAGTCACACCTTGGGATTCCCTGAGGTCACAAAATGTGACCAGAGAACTGGAAGACGAGAACAGGAGTGGAATTAGAATTTGCATTCTGTTGAAGCAGAGAGAAAATCAGTAAGAGGTTCTGTTCCTCACCTGGTATTACTGAAATAGCTTTCAAAGTCCTCAGCACTCTGAAAGTTCGAAGAACTGAAACATTGCCCACACTCTGAAATGCAGTGATGTACCTGTAAAATTAACCCACACTCAGCTGAATGGCAAAGATGCAGCTTTTCAAAGCATTTGTTTATGGAGCAGGCAGTAATGAATACACTGCAGAAAATAAGCASGTCAAATACATCCTAAGATATTTGCCTAAAATTAGGAATCTAAGTCCATTTCTAGGCAGGGATATAAAGTAATGAGGCTTTGGAGCAATGCCTCTGAAAAGAAATAAGCTCCTACTTAGTGTGGATTTGGATGCTTTAACTTTGGAAGAGTTTATCCATCAAAATGTCAAATAAATATAAAACCATCAGTGTCATAACCACACTCTYAGACTGAGGCTTCTCTCAGGAAAGTACATGTTGCAGCTGTCTCAAAACAAAATATACACTTCAGGAGAAGGAAGTTGAGCAACAGTAGATTTATAATGTGTTTATTCTGTACCACATGGGTTTTTCTGATCTTTAACAGTCAGTGAGAACTTGAGTATTGCAACTTGTTTCAATTTTAACATTTTAACAATTRGAAAATTTCATCAAATGAGTATTTTAAAGCATTGCAAATTCTATACAGCACTTTAACAGGTTACCCTAAATTTTCTAAGATTTCTTCCATGTCAGAAAGGACATGAATTGTGACTGATCTCATGACAAGGTCATAACTGGTAACAGAATTCATTAAAARATAAAGTCTCAATATCAAAATCTGAGACAACAATGGTTGGAAGGCAACCTCCCCTCAAATCATGACTTTGTCAGCACCAGATCAGAATACATTGGCTTTGCCTAGTTTGTAAGATTGAATAATGATCAAGGACATTAAGCAATAATTACACTTGAGTTAAAAGTTGAGCCAATTTCCAAATAGTTTTCTTTTTTGTACTATAAGACATGGAAAAAACAGCTGGAGGAACTATATTGTAAAGTTGAACACCGATTAATTAGGGTTGCAGGTAGGGAAAAAGGACCATGAATTAATTTTTAATGCAGCTGTTGGACTATCTTGTGATAGTTGTAACTATCAGTAACTATCTAGTGATAGATGCTGATGATCAACAATATTCAAGCTCCTTAGCAGCTCATTATTACCCATTAGAATCCTTGTTCATATASATATAGATGTATGATGGCACCTGTGTACATATAACCTATTATTTACAAATGAGGAAAACCCCACGTGTAGTGTTACAAACTACTCCCTTCTTTATTCTGCCACCTGACAACTTCATTTGGTGCCTTTAGCTCTCATTGTAGGAAAAAAATATTATTTATTCTCTTTTTGTCCCTGTGCTGCACACTTCAACTGTGTTCTTACTCTGCAATTGTTTTTTTCATGTGAGTTTTACTCTATTTAGTTTTTTGCCATGTGGAATTATAGATACACATATTCACTGCATCTTTTTTAATTCTGACATCTTTTGACATGGGAGGAGCAAAACTACACAGTGTCCTGAATTAAAATACAGGCTGCACAGAGAAATAATGTGTGTTCTGCTTCTTTACTTCTTACTCATGGTGTCTTCATTTTCTACCTCTTTCTCTGACCATGACTGCGTGCTGGAGTGGTGCTTTTACAAAACTTTTACAAAACTGCCTGTTTAAACTCCAACATCATCTTCCCAACAAGGGAAGGCTATTTCAGAGCCCATGAATTTGTATGCAAAGCARGCTGTGTTCTTCCTGGAGCATCACTTGACACTGGGATTTCATCAYTTATTTACTACCAAGTCATTCAACACCTTGTGACCCATTTTGGACCCTTCTCAAACGAGTTTCATTTGATCCAGAGTACAGCTAAGACAACATAAAGAGGCAGGCTTGGTTTGGGCTGTTTATGCAATTACCCCTTGACAAAACTAAAATGACAACAATCACACAGTTCTAAAATGAGTTTTTCATTTAGGCCTTACTTTAAAGTCTGTTTTTCTCATTGCAGACATGCGAATTGTGATTCAAACACAGTTCAGCAGGGAGGATGCCAACAACTGTAAGGAATTTCAGCAACACCAAATGGTA
Organism: Alauda arvensis; assembly: GCA_902810485.1. NCBI lineage: Eukaryota > Metazoa > Chordata > Aves > Passeriformes > Alaudidae > Alauda > Alauda arvensis. Next base: position 974,655 of record CADDXX010000150.1, on the reverse strand, counting down.
TTTTCTCTGTGTTTTTGTCCCCTGAGTGTARAAGAACAGCTGAGTTTTACTTACATTACAATAATAACAGAAAAATCCAAGCAGTTCCATGGATCTCTTAGAAAAGTGAATTCATTCCAAACAAATCCTCTCGCCACTATTTTAATCAATATTTCAGTGGTATATATGGCAGTGAAAACATGTCTGAGGAGGAAAGTGTACATTAAAATTACAGAAATAAAAATATTAATGAGACTGATACACATTCAGGTGCATTCCTGTCTTTTCTCTAATTTAGTCCCTGCATGGAGATAAAGGTAGAAAATGTGAAGCAAAATAGGATAGGTTGTATTACTTTAAGAAGAATCATGGGGACAACATGTCCTCCTGAATTTTAGTAAAGCTCCCATGTAAACCTACAAACACAAGCACTCACACAAGCGTATGATGCTATTTCTGGATGAAGGATAGCTCACATTTCCTTAGGAAACATTTTTAAGATTGTGTTTATGTTCTAAAAGCAGGCTGGAAAATTTCAAASCCTCACCATTCTGGCAGAACAATAACAACAAAGATTTATTTCAGCCAGTAAAGTTTGCATGTATTAACATATTTACATTTTACATGTTTATTCTGACAAATGCACTATAACTGAAAGAAATCCTACAGGAAATTAAGTTATCACCATCCTTCTCCCAAAATAAAAGGAATTAAAATTGCAGAACTTCTGAGGCTTCAGGCACATTTTCCAGATTTAATTCTGGAACATCAGCTGAAGTTACACTGGATACAGTGCACAAGTACAAAAGACAGCAAGGCATTACAAATAAATGGCTTCCTAGTGGGAACAACTGACTTAGGAGAGCCACCAGGAAACAGAGGAAAAAACAGAATGAATATTTATTMCTTTATCTCTTTTGCATGAGGTGACTATAACTGATATTCAGGTTATTGCTGTAGAATGAGAGATATTAAGTTAAAATCCTGCTGCACAGTCTCTYGGAAAGACTTATTCCTCAAAAGGAAAAATRGGCCAACCTCCTGTGWTACACCAGATGGCAAAATCAGGCAGCACAGAAAAAAAGGGCATATGGTGAGAGCCCCTAAGAAAAGGCACTGAAGCTCCACAAAAGACTGTGTGATATAATAACAATCCTCAGCCTTCCTCAGAGGTCTCTATGAGAATTTTCAAGGCCCAGAATTAGATCACCACATTATTTAGATTTTTCAGTCCTGCATGTTAGTACCCTTGGAAGAAAAGTGAGCACATGGCCACAGAGGTACTTACTCAGTCCAGTAGGCTTCTATAAGGTCGTGAGGGATGGTCATAGCCATGCAGTTGAGTAACACAGTACATGTAATAATGCCAATAAAAAATGTGAMTAGCAAGTTAAGGAAAAAACCACTGTATTATAAAAAATGAAGTTCATACAAGCTGCTGATTCGTACACACAAAAACCACACAAGCATTCAAATAATTACTTTTCACTTGAATATGCTCACGACTTGTCAGTTGTTTTCCAAAGAGTCTTGTAACAGAATCACAAATKATCMTGAGTTGGAAGGGATCCACAAGGATCACTGAAATCCAGTTCCCATCCTTGCACAGGACCTTCCCAAGAATCCCCCACAAAGATCAAACCTTCTCAGCAGGGTAAAATTCATGTTTTAAATACAAAAATAAATTATCTGCATGTGGAGATGGTTTTGGAAGTTAGGACACTAGTGGAACATGTTTGACATGTTCTGAAAAAACCCTATTTCCACTAATTATTAATAAAAAAAAAAAAAAGCAGAAACAGAGGAACAGAATGACAGAAAATAGCACAGAATATTTTAAGATTCAAATCAGGGAAACCAATGAAAGGATATGAATGGATCAGAATTTTAATTGCTGTTTTTCTGACTGGATTAAAAGGRCCAAATATAAACAAGGCAGGTGTGGCAGTAAACCGGAAAATAGTCCTCCTTTTATTGATCACCATAAAAGTCTATTAAAAAAAAAAGGATTCATAGTATATGAAACATGGAAATGAATTAATAATTTCTGCAAAAATTACATGTTCAGATTTTCAAGTCTGCATCTAGAGCTATATCTAACTGCAGCTTTCCTTTATTTTTACTTGGAGCTGTGATGTGATTAAACACATTTGGAAGGAAAGACAGCAGCTCTATAGAAGTTTATTATTGCCTGAGAGGAAGAAGCCATAATGGGAATTAATAGGAAGACCAAGTAATCATATTCACTTGGTCARAGTAATTAAATTACTACTCTGGGACTATAACAATGGTCTTAATGTATTGTCACATAACACTGTAAATTCCCTCCAAGCTACATTAAGGTCCATGCAGCTCAACACTTTTACCTTATAGTTAAAAAATGAAATCTCTTGAATGAAAAACACAATTTCCTAGCTTTAATATAAATTTCTTCAACTCAATCAACCCTAGTTCCTATTTGTCAATGGTATCACTTTGATCACTTTGAGAAAAATGTATCTGGAAGATCAAAGTCTAAATCATGTTCTCTGATAAAATTATTACACTCCAGTACCTTGCTGGCATACATTGAAACAGCAACTAGGACTGGAGGGAACCTCCTGCTCTTCAGATCAAGTTTTCCTTGAYAGTAGTAATAATTTAATTTAAGTATTTAATTTGGAAGGGATTCCTAGACTATCTACTTTATACACTGCTATAGCAGCATCACCAACCACTTTGGAATAGCCTGGAGAATGTGCAATATAAATATGGAGCAACAAACAAAGCCAGTGAGACATAAAGTTACAGAAAATTAGTTTAAARCAATGAAAATACATGGATTTTGTAAAAGAGTAATGGGGATATCTCAAATGGGCCTCCCATAATTTTTACAGTATTTGTAATTCAGTGAAAGCATCTGAAATCCCAGCAGGACTGACTGTTGGAAAGGCACTGTTTATACAACAGGCAATTCAGCCCCACAGGCACCAGAGAAACTGCTCTGGAGAACAAACCATCACTAGTGCCAGAATATATTTACTATTAAAGTGCWCTAATCACATATCATGTTTTCGTAATTAATTTTGATTCTTGAATGGAAATTAAAATACCTCTTCATTCCATAATGCAGAGCATACCTTAGAACTCTCCCCCAAAAGTTGTCAGTAATGTTCAAAGGTCTGTCTACAGAACAATCAAACCCCAGCACCTCGTGAACAGAGCTTTTACCATCCCTTAAAAGTTCAGGCAGGCAAATGTAAGAAAAATGCTTTGGGAAGCTTTAACCTTGTGATCACTGTAGTATGGATCAAAATCCTCCAGGGGCTCCCCAACCAGCTCTGCAGGAATGTCCCCATAGAGAGATGGCAACTTTTTGCAGATTTTCAGGTCAAGCTGAGGAGTCAGTTTATCTTTTTCAGCTTCTTGGTCCTTATTCTTCCCTTTAACTTTGACTTGCTCCTTTTTTTTGTTGGCAATCCTTTCCTCGATTGCTGCCAAGGACTCGGGGGTGAATCGTCGAAATCTGTTYGTTTCTGATGGCCAAAACAAGGGATCCATTTTTCTTTCTGAATGTTTGCTTCCAGTACTACAGGTAATTTAAGAAAGAAAGCTCGTGATAATTAGAAAATACCAGAAACAACACACAGCTTTAATATCGATTAGATAAATGATTTTTTAGTTCTCTGAAGCCCTGTGTCAAAATAGAATAAAAYAGAATAAAAWAGAGTAGAAGATGAATAGAGTATTTCAATTTAAAGGAATCTACAATGACCATCCAGCCCAAATGCCTGACCAGTTCAGGRCTGACCATTGTAAGGCCTTGGGCRCTGCCCAAGTGCCTCTTAACACTGGTAAGCCAACCATCCATCTAGGAAGCCTGTTCCAGAGTTTGACCACCCTTTTGGTGAATTACTGCTTCCTCATGTCCCATGTAAACCCCCTGCAGTGTGGCTTTGGACCAGTCCTGTCACTGGATCCCAGGGAGAAGAGCTCAGCATCTTTTCCTCCACTTCCCCCTCCTCAGGAAGCTGTAGAGAGTGATGAGATCACCCCTCAGCCTCCYTATCCCCACAGCAGACAAGCCCAAAGCCCTCAGCAGCTCCTCCCAGGGCATTCCTTCCAGCCCTTTCACCAGCTTTGGTGCCTTCCTCTGCACGCACTCAAGGACCTTCTCATCTTGCCTAAATTGCAGATGAGGCCACACCAACACTGGACACAGCACAACAACCAACTCTTCTGACCAGCTGGTCCTGCTGTGCTTGAGGCACCCAGGATATAAGGCAMAACCAACTAGAAGTAGGTTGATTTAGAAGAATGAGTAATGAAAGCCAGACCCAATAAAGATCAACTACTTAATCTAGATTTACCCTGTGTGATCCAGAAATACTTTTTTCCTTTGCCTTTCCAGCTTGGAAGCACCAAAATCACATCTCTGTCACAGCTCTGACAATACTCTAATTGTTTCTCACTGTAGATTAAATAGCAGTAACCTCAGTTACTGCTCTTCTGTACTTCCTGCAAACAGAATTTAGTTCCACATGTCCCACCTCTAAGGCTCATCAGACCCATCCCCTGCACAGAGCAAGGCCAACACCAAATTCGGCTCAAGGCTTTGTCCAGCTGCATTTTCAGTTATTCTGCTTGAGGCTTAAACCCCTGGCAAAGGGGAAGGATGACAATGAGAAGCACTGAGGTGACAAGGCCTTGAGTATTCAATTACTAATGCCCGAATTTACCACACTACTTTAGATGRCAGCAATTTGCATGACACCAGTTCTCATCCACAGAAGATGGAGAAAATTTTGACCCATTACAGGATGATTTGTCCTTTGTGACTCACATCAAAACTGATTACTTCCATTTAATAAACACTTTTGGTCACTGCCAAGTCTGATAAACACTCTGCATTTTTGATTGCTGAGGTCCAGCTGTGCTGCTACTTCTTGGACCACGTTAGAGAATCAATACTCCCTTGCAATTACAGCTCTCTTCTTTAGATGCAGATATATTAATTTTAAAAGGATATGCAAGCAAGAATGATTGTGCAATGATTTTGTTGGGGTTTATGGGAGTTGGGAGRGTTTTTTTTTTTCCTCCTCTGGGACTTTCCAARCATGTTCAGATCTGACCAGGAACCRCAACTCAGAGATCAGGATTTACCATGGTAACAAAATGGAAGTATATAACCAAAGAGCTGTTCCTTTGCCAAACCACACAGACCCATTTCCAAACTAAAGCTCAAATGATAAATTGAAAGTCAATATGTTCTTTTTTATTTTTCAATTTTTAATAATTCTAAGAAGATCGATTTTATCTTCAAAGCACTTTTAAGGACAACAGAGAAACTCAGCTTTTAGGGAACTATGTCAGCTGAAAAAAATGAAGCAAAGAAAATACAAACTTCATTTTAGTATTAAAGATTTCAGAGCTGAATTTAAAAAAATATATATATATAAACTAATGAGACAAAATCATTGATAAGACCAATTATATTAAAAAGAGAGAGTGAGTATTTGGAATTCCTGAAGCTCAGCTAAACTCAGCCACCTCACCATACACTGCTGACAAGACACTGAGGTAAAAGGTTACTCTGAGAAAAAATTTCAATTTTTGCATGGGACACAGTTCCTCAGTAACTGATTCTGGGAGGGAAGATCCAGAACAAGTTTTCTGAGTAGTAGCCTAAGCACAAGATTTATTCTAGAAACTGAGAGAAGAAACTTGGGTGTGTGACTACAAGTTAGTGCAAAGAAATTGTAGGTCAATATGCTGCTGAGGCAGATGCAAGACTACAGTTCAGATCTGTCAATTCCCAGTAAAGCAAATGAAAGAAATTTGCATTTAAATTAAATGAAGAGTTGAAAATCCTACTACAGGTTTTGGTATCTCTGGTCCTATAGTAGAGACCAGGCCATCAGTAACAGATACAAATGCACTGGTACCTTCAGTTACTAAAGTACCACTTTCTAAAGGAGCAGGGATGCATAAATACACCTTCAAATTCAACTTTTTCTTTGAAATTAAAAGTGGAAATGACTTGGTTTTCTCGTCCTGAGAGGAATTGCACTCAGTGTACAAAGCTAGGCATCGTTGGAAGTTAGTCTCACTGGCTTAAGGGTACTGCAAAAATGACAAAGAATATTTCAATGTCAAAACCTAAGGAATTCCAGATAAACTGATGAAATTTACTGAACTAATTACCTGCAAGGTAYTAGAAAGGGATGAACAAAGAATCATTCAGTGAAACAGACACTGGGCAGTACWAAAGTACAATTTGCTACTAAAATTTCTTAAGATAAAGAGTTTTCAGACAATTTTCTAAAATAGCAAAGCAATACCAAAAATGAGTCCATTAATACAATGTTTCAGAGACATGAATTACAAAATGTTTGTTGAGGTACTGGCTGATCACTAGAGATGATAACTTACAAATTTAGACTTTTAGATTGAAAAGCAAAATAYAAATTCAAGCCTTATATACAACTCCTTGATTTGGCTCCATTTGTATGAATTTCAGAACTCTTTTCAGCTCCCTAAAAGCACAGAGTTCCTTTTAAATGCAGCAAGGAAATAGCCATCAAACTACTGACCATATGATAACAAACAATTCACAAAAGTAGAATTGAAACTGATAAAACTGCCCAGTAAATTATTATCTAAGTCAGTAAGGGGCATTTATGAGATTTTTCTCAAAATAGGAAAACTAGTAGGAACAGAAATATAAAAATGTCCGTATTTGTGCTTCAATCTAAGCTTTAGCATGGATTAAAACCAATTCTGAGTGCCAAATTATTTCTATTAACTCCCTTGTCAAGGGCCACCCACTGAATATTTCCTGTGAGCACCWGGATCTGGAAAAAATAAAGGCTAAACTAACTGTTAGCTTGGTTTTAGTGGGCATTTAGCATAGTCTTTCACATGGGAATAAAGAATAAAGATGTGTTCACCTCTTCACCTGAAATAAGAAAAAAAAAGAGAAAGTAGCTCACAGCAACACCTTCTGAAACAGGACAGGAATTCCCTGYTTTCTGTTCTGTACATTGCCAAAAGTTTCTGCTATCACATACKCAGTTTCAAAAAGCAGAAAAAAAATTCTGTTTCTAATCATCATTTTCTTCTATTTAACTGCCAGTGATGGTGAACAGATWGAACAGATTTTAGTCCTTAGTAAAATCCAACTTGGACATTTTAGAAGACTACTGCTGTTTCTTAAATACAAGGCCATTTCTTCCACCCAGCACTTTGTCCCCCATTCTCCACCTCTCCCTCATCACGCGATCTCAAGGAAAAGTTTGTGTTTGGATGGGTTGGATAAATATCTACCAGTGTGTTTTTTGGGGTTGGTTTGTTTATTCATTTGAGGTTTTTTGGTGTTGTTTGGTTTGATTTTTTTAACACATGCAATAGACAAAGTTATGTGCAATATAATACAATATAATATACTCACTCGTTACTTTCAAAATCAGGAATATATGCAAAGGGCTAGACTGTGCATTACTTAAGCATCCTGMAAAAACATCACTGAGCAGTATTTTTGTGAGAAAAATATTCCAGACTTGAGTAGGCAAAGAAATGTTAGCATGTCAAGTTCAGTGCAACTAAGATTAGATAATACTAAAGCAAATTTGAGGAATACACTGCACGAGGAGATGTAACAAAACGGAGCCACCAGTAATTAATATGATAATGATTAAAATGACAATAATGAATAGTAATTAATATGACAAATATATCAGTGTTCAGCAAAATGTTTCACTGATACATATAAATTATAGGAAGAGCTACATGGTTACACCAATGTAGTGGTTTTAGATTAATGACAGATTTTCTTACATAGATGCTCCCTGTATCTAAAATAAAACCCCATTTAATACCTGGAAAGCTGTCTGCATATATTTTATTTATAYACAGACACACACTTGTATACATATATCCCAAATATTTTGATCAAATAGACACAAGATTAAATTAAGAATCAGCAACTGAGTTTTGTAATAATACACARATATTYAGCAAAACCAAAATACTTACAATAKCCCCTTCAAAATAAAAAAGCCTTCACAGAGATTTCTGAATGTTGTCTGGCTGTTATCTCCAAGGAGACAGAAAGTCTTGGTTTCCTCACCTTCACCTTTCCATTCCCAACAACATCATTTCTCCTGTGCCAGCTCCCATGCAGAAAGTTTTCCTTGTAGTGGGATGCCTGTGGGAGGGATGGAGGGAGGAGCTTGGTTGCTTTTCTKAAAACAGTAAATGAAATTTTGTGCTCTCACTGACAACACTGCAAGAAAAGAAAAAGTTCTTGGGTGATACTTTTGAAGAATAATCTCCTAAACATTAATCAATGATTTTCTTTCTGCTGAAATCATAGATATATTTATTAAAAGCAAAGATGGATTTTTTTTGTTCCATATGGAAATACATGTGTAAAATGGTAAGAAAGCAAAAGGTTTCCTATTTCTCATTTCATTCCAAGCTTTTAACCATGCAGACACGCATTAAATATTGGCACAAAATTTGCCTTTCAATAAATGTTTTGGTTAGAAATTAGRATGTATACTACTATTTTTCATTCATTATTTTCTGCTYTTTATCATTCCCAGRCTCTGACATATGTTCATTATATCTTATACAGACAGAATCTGAAATTCAAATATACTATCTGTTATACRCAAGACCAGAGCCCAAAATACATTCAGTAACACATGCCATAACCKCTATTAAAACATACAAACATTGCTGGAGCAAAATGAAAATCACAGCATTTATCCTCATATCTGAAACTACTTATATTTATTTTTTAAAAAGTGATGTATAAGCCTGCTAGCAACAGGTATTGGACAGCAACACACCCACATTCATGGTAAGTTCTAATGCAAAGTACAATTATTTCCCTTAATTACACCAACAGAACCCATTACTCTCTGAAATTTCTTTTCTTCTTTATTAAGTAGAATATAAATCTTTCCTATCATCTTCCCTGATGCTGAGAAAGTTACTCTGGGTTTTGCTGGAAGATTTCTGCTGCAGGAACTATGCTGTCCTTAAAAGCCAGGCAGCACTAATGCWCACAAAGAAACAAACAGTGATTAAACATTCTTCTGGATAGGTACAACTGCAGATGGTTTTAAAAGAAATAAAACTAAGTGTTCTTAGAGTAGTGCAAGCAGCAACAGACCATTTAAAGTTCCAGTGCAAGTTATTTTTCTAGAAAGCAAGGTTATGTTCTCAAGACAARTTCAATTAAGAGAGCAGAATTTCAAAGATCACTCAAGCATCACTCTATMAAGGCACTAAAACTGCTACATTTACAATGCTGCACCAGCCAATACCACTAAATGCAATAAAGATCCCTACCTGCATGTATTTATTCTGCTGTATCTTCTCCATCCATCTGTCCCYGTGAAAAATGGGGCACAGGGGATAAGCACAGACCTCAACACAGCAAAAAGAATTGCACTCCTCCTGTACACTGTAATGTTTAAAATCCAAAGAGCAAGAGCTCAGGGAACAAGATATTTTATCTTCAGCAGTTTAGGGCTTGCAGCTAACCACAAAACACTTAGACAAGTTACTTTTCTTGTGCTGCAGTGGAAAATTTCCTTTCTCCCATTAGAGAGGCAATTTCTTACAGTGGGGAGAGGGCAGAAAACCAACCTCAGAGTAACAATTCTCTTCTTCCCTTTTTCATTCATTATTCCTGTGGAAATAGGAGGAGGAAAATTGAGGAAATAAAAAAAGCTGATGTTTAACAACAAAAAGATAATGTTCRTTATATAAATTACTAAAATTAAATTCATTACAGAAATTACTGTTAATTTACCCACCATGCTCTTGACATGGATCTGTTTCCTCCATTAACTGAAAAGTACAGCACTTTTCTTTCTCCTTTTTATTGCCAGAGCACAACAGATATTTCTTGTTGGTAGCATTAGCACACCACCATTAGTTTAATGACTAAGAGGGTACAGATGTCAAGAGCTGAAAAAACCAGATTTTTGCATAATTAAATGTATCTTGTAACTGTGCCATAATTCTAAAGATCAGCTGCCACTTTAAATCACGGATCAGAAATGCAGTCATAAAAGATATCAAAGCATCTGACAACTCATGCCCACTGCATGACCCTCTTATCCTCAGATTCCATCCAGCCACCTCCTACATGAGCTTCCACCTACTGAGCAATGCTCTGTGGTACAATCCCAAAAATCTGGGTCTCCTGTTCAGTGGGACAACAGACACACCACCCATGCCTCTGTCTCAGAGGGAGAAGGGTTCATGCAAGGTCTCTCCTCCTATTTTTCCCATTTCCAGGAATGGGACAGCTCTTTAAGGTTGCTTGAATTTCTTGTCCCATTCCCTCTTGTATCCATCTGGGATCTTGTGCCCAGYTTGTAATTTTATCCAGTTTGAGACACATTATCTTAATAATACAGATGCATCTTGGAGGGTAATGTGGTGAGAAAGAGATTTTTGATGATCTTAATTTCAGGTGTCCCACAGCAGGGGCTCCATGGTCAGCAAGTTATTGAGGGAAAGTCTCAGTCAGACAGGAAAAGGGGCTAAATTGTGCTGAATTCATTAGGAATTTAAAGAGCTGTACCATTTACCTCCTAATTTACCTCCAAGATGCATCTGTATTATTAAGATACTGTGTCTCAAACTGGATAAAATTACAAGTTAGGCACAAGATCCAGATGGATACAAGAGGGAATGGGACAAKAAATTCAAACAAACAAGGCATTGCCATCAGTTGATGTATGAGTAAATCTAATCCTGAAATTTGTGTGCTGACCTCTCCAATAGTCTTTTTGTATGATTCATACAAGCACAGAAAGTTTGAGTAAAGGAGTATTTTACAGAAACAAAATAAATATACTTACCAAAAATTTAATGGGAARATCAACATCACTTTACTTACAGGCTAAAAACATCCAGTAACTTTGACCATAACAGTTGGAGGGAAAATTGCTTGAGCCTGAGAAAGATATTTTATATTTTCAAGAAATCGCTCCTCCAAAACAAAATCATACAATCCAAAACTAGATTGTGCCATCCACTAACAAAGAATGCTATTGAATTTGATATAAAGTATCTTTTTGAGTGTTTTAATTTAGGTCAAGATTCTCACAGAGACAAATCACAACTGTTAATTACAGAGTTTATGGTTATGGTTCACTGTCCATTAGCCAGCACCAACCACAAGTGAGTCTGAGASAAAAACACAAATGCCAATGATCCTCCATAAGAATCAGCAAATGCAAATGACTTTTCACACAGAAAACCCACAAAACACAGAAAATTCAGCTGTGCACATAAGAGCAAAGAGGTATGAACAGAGACACCAAAATATTCTCCTGAAAGCAAAATGTCAGACTCTGGAGAGCAGGGAATGGCAAATCATGTCAGAGGGAGCACAGGCAGATTCTGAGTTTTGTTAAAGAGAGCTGCACCAAAGGAATAGAGCTTGTCTCTTTTGGGCATAGTGAAAATAAAGACAAATCATAATCATAGCAAAAAACTTTTATTAACAAAAATCAGATGTCATTTTTGCCTCCTTACGATATGCAAGGAAAAAAGTTTTCCAAGTAACTTCAGAGGTAAAAATCARAAAGTTCCATTAATGAGGAGGAACTGTTTAAATCTTGTAAACCTGAACAAGTTGATTGCATGACAGACAGAATTTCTCAACAGAAAATCATAAAGACTTGCAGATGAATGAGAGCTTTAATACTGGATAGCTCTTCAAGTTGAAGTTAAAATTAGTCAAATGTAGAATTAAAAAATAAAATGGTACCAGTATTTAATAGGATGGACAATTTTCTACTGAAACARCTTGTGAGCACTTGGGGCCTTCTCAAATACACAAAATCATTCTCAAACACTCAATAAAGTGTCAGTAGACCTTGGTTTTTGCATCCCCACCTTGCTTTATGTACACAAAGAATTCACAGCAGATTTTTGGAGGGCAACAATTAGTTATAACACAGATCTTGAGCAGTGTAACAGTTGCTAACTCTGATGCTAACAGCTCATAAATGTTATTTCTTTCAAATTTATCTTAAAAAGGTACTTAATTGCTCACAATAAAATTTCATACTCCTTGGTAATTCAAGGATTTGCATTGGAGACCCTCACAATGAAAATTATTTGCAGAGATTTCTGTTTACTCCGGCTGCAAATTCAGAGAATTTGCAATCCTCCTTCCTGTCTGTAACCTAAACTGGCACACAGGGATTGCAGTGCCCATAATTTGGGAGGCACTATAACCTCTGGAATATCACATTAAGAGTGATCTCTAAGTAATGCACACACATTTATTACAATGCAAGCTCAAATGCATCCTTCGTGGGCTGAACTAATTCAGCTGCTGGCCAGAAGCTYCAGGATTCCCCTTAATTTCAAGGGTGACTAATTTCAAGATGAAGATGAGATTCCAGGAATGYCTTATAAAATATTGGAACAAGAACAAAAGTAATAGGGGACATCAAGGCGGGGGGAAAAAAGGTGTGGGGAAATACAGAAATACATCAGCTTTGTTACACTTGGAACACAGAATAACTATGTATTATATATACAATAAAACCAAAACAAAAAAAAAAAAAAAAAAAAACCAAAACAATACACATAGAAAGTAATATAAATCTCCAAAGGCATGAGTCCAGAAAAAATGAAGGGCTTTGTCAAATTATCTGTGAGACAAACAAAATGTGCAACTCAATCTCCCTTAGAAAAGAATATAAGACTGTAAAGGACATGCTGTATTTATCCAGACAATAATTTGCATGATTGCCATTTCCCTTTTTTCGTGCTGCACARTGAAATAAGAAATCSACAGACATGAAATCTGGTATTTGGTAAATAGCTAATTGACTTTACAGAACMACAGGAAATAGCTTTTATGGTAAGTACACACTAAATGCATTGTTACACAAAGTAGCTTTCTGCCTAATGACCTAATGTACACTGGAGAAGTCTGAAAATTATCTCAGTGCCTGAAGTTCAAGTTATTCCATCTGTTTCTTCTTAGTGCACTGAAAAAAAAGTATTAGTATTTTTGAAGCATTTTACATTTCTCCAGTGTCAGATGCTAAGAGCAAAACACTGCTGTTACCATCCCTGAAAGATTTCCAGCATGTCTGATGCAGTCTTGTTAACACAGTTTATGAAGTTTCACCTTTTATTGCATGGGCCTCCAAAAACAACCATGAAATGAGAAACACCAAGAGCCCTAGCAAAAGTTGAGATATTTGGTTTCACACCTATTTCTTACTCTACCTCCCTGTATGATTAAAGTTTAAACTTCAACATGTCAAGAATGCAACTCATAAAAAAAATAACGTGGAGATGTTTTTGTGAATGCTGTGCAAGGCTCACACAGAGSCTGCTTTTCCCACTGCCACACTGGTGAAGGAGGCTGGGGATGCACAGGAGATTGTGAGGACACACAGCCAGGAGAGGTGACCCAAACTGACCATAGCATACTCCATTCCATGTGACATCATGCTCAGGAAAAAGTGGAGGGAAGAAGGAGAAAGGGAGGAACATTCAGAGTGTTGACATTTGTCTTCCCAAGTCACTGTTCCATGTGATGGGGCCTCTCTCCCTTGGAGATGGCTAAATATTGAATTTCTTGATGAGCCAGATTGATTTAGCTCAACAAGAATTCAATAAATCTGAGGGTTTCCAGCACCTCTCAGAAACGGCTTAAAAATAATTTGTGAGACAGCTCCTTAGGTATGTTTTGTAAAGCAAAAGGTTTAATCAGCTGATAAAAATAATAAACAATAAAGAACAAAATAGAAACTGTGCAAAGGTACATGCAAGCCCATTGCACTTTGCTACAACATCCCAAAAAGCACTGAGAAGCTCTGTGGTCTCCCTTAAGTACTGAAGGATTTAGTTGACTTTTTTGGCAAACTGCCCAATAGAGAACGGCTGCATTTCTGAAGGCCAGGTAAAGAGACCTATCAGTGTTTCTATGGCTTTTTCCTTTTAAGTCCTAAGGTTAAATTGAAACTCTTTTTCTTATATGGAAAACACCTGCTTGATTTTGGGGTGCATTCCTACAGATGAACACCTGTCCAACCACAGGAAGCAGGGAATTAATGCTTTGSTTTTCCTTGCTTGTGTGCATGGCTTTTGCTTTCCCTATTAGCCTGCCTTTAACTCAACCCACAAGTTTTCCAGCTTTTGCCCTTSTGATTCTCTCCCTGATCCTGCTGGTGGGGGAGTGAACAAGTGCCTCTGAGGGGCTTTGGTTGTTGGCTGGGGTGAAACCACAACAATTCCTTATTCACCAAACATTCCACCCACTGCATCCATCTCTCTCCAGTTCAGAGAGAAGGATGTTGTGGGGGACCATGTCAAGGGCTTTACAGAAATGACATCCAGAGCCCATGGGGCCACTCCCTCACAGAGAGCCACTGGGCTGTTCAGGCAGGACCTGCCCTTGGTAAAACTGTGCTGGCTGTCCTGGGTCACCTCCCTGTCCTGTGTGCCACGTTACAGCTTCCAGGAGGATCTGTTCTGTGATCTCCCAAGCACAGAGGGAAGGCTGACGGGGGGAGTTCCAGCAGCCTCCTTTCTACTCCCTCTAAAGACAGGCACAAAATGYTTCCCTTTTCCCTGGAACTTCACCTGACTGCCAGATGACTTTCCAAATACCTTAGAGAGTGGCTTGGCAACTGCATCAGACAAATCCCTCAGAGCTTTGGGATGTATCTCATCAGGTTGCATAGACTTACGTACATTCAGGTGTCCTGAACCTGATGGTTACTCACACTGGGAAGCATTTTTGTTACAGCAGTGGGAAGATTATGATTTAARGTATCTCTTAAAACAAATTTGGAATGGTTTATTGCTTTTGGTTTTTTTTGGTTTTTTTTTTTAATATAAAATGAAGGCTTGTTTTGTCCAGTTTAGTTGTGTGCTGGCTTCAGGCTAATGGTAGTTGTTGAAGTGTTTCAGATGCTGTCATGCACAAAGTATGGAGATTATTGGATTCTGGGATGGAAAAGAATGAGGCAAAATGAAGTTTTCCCTGTAAATAAATACTGAGAAAAGTGCCTAACTACATTTCACTATACATTAGTCCATTAAGAAGCTGATGACTTCTCATAATACAGTGTTTTCATGCACACACTTCAGTGATATCTTGTCTTAGAGGTAGTGAAATCCAGATACTAGTTTTGTGTTATTCTTTGATAAAATGAAATACTAATTTCATTCATAAACCCCAGCCATCACTTCATTATCCATAATCACCAATGGATTATTCATTTAATGAAGATAATACTGTGTCTTAAAGAGCAGTCAGCATCTTTTATACATTAGATTTGAAATCGACTCTGTTTATAGAAAGTGAACGTTTGCTTTTTACATTTCTATGCAATTTAAAAATGGGGTTTTCTCTTTTTTTTTTGTCTTTTGTGCATCAAAGAACTTTAAATATATTGTGGCTGCTATTAGTGTGTATAATGCAGTGTTTGTTCAACCTGTCAGGCCATTAAATTTAAGGTGAAAAACATGTACAGKGATGCCTTTGTATCACAGAACCATTGTGGTTGGAAGAGATCTCTGGAGACTGCCTGGTCCAACAAGGATCACATTTACTAAGGGCTGCTAGAAATATGAGTATCATAACAGTGGTAATTGTCGGTTTCTGTATGTTTACCAAACTTGAAGTAAAGGCAATATTACATAAAAAAAAACCATGGTAGGTAATGTTTTCTTTGTTATGCAGGAAACCTTCCAGCCTTACATCCAGTTTGTGTCATTTCCTAGTAGGAAAGTGGTAAGATGAGCTGGTCTATAACATGAGCTGTTTGCTTTAGGCTTTGGAAGAGAAAGAATATGATGTTTATTYGAGTCTAGGGATTATTTTTCAATTTCCATGAAAATCTGATCTTCTTAGGCTAGACTGTGAATTTCTGAGAACACTGCAGTGAGCAAACTGCTGCTSAGCCAAAAAGGAAGTGGTGGAGAACCAAACAGGTCTCAGGAGTGAAGCCAGGATGTTGAGATAGGGAGAGAAGGAAGAATAGAAATGCCCAGAATGTAAGCATTGAGTGAATAAACATTATAATGAAGAGTAAGTCATGTAAGTAAGAGTAYATAAAGATTGTATTTCCTTAATAACARTGACTTYTAGATTGCTGTGGGATTTCCCAGCTTCCTCTGTGTGCTGCYACATTCTCTCTCATAACTCTTGACAGTCACAGAATGAAAATGTTAAAAGATTTTAGAACTACACTGCAAGAATGATTTGAGCTTGAGTGGTATGKTTTTGTCCAGTGGAGAGATGATGGAAGGAAACATGATAGCATGACAAACAGGTAAGAAGAAATGTGGCACAAACTCATCTTCATGTCCACAAGGAGTGAAACAAGAAGGAACAGGCTGAGAATGCAGCTCAGGAAAYTCAGATGAAGCACAGGAAAATCCCTTTTTGGCAGAGAGAACAGTGAAGCAGTAGAATATGTTGCAGATGGAGGTATTGGAGTCACCATCTGTTGCAACTAAGGAGTAAACAGATATCTCCAGGAATTACATCAGTGGAGTCAATGCTGTTTTGGGATAACAGAACTAATTGGCTTTAGGTCATCATCCCAACCCCTTTTTTAAAAGATATAATTATACAACTACAAGTAGAAAATGTTTTGCATAAAAAAGGGCTCTCTAATCCTCCAGGAGAAGCTGTAATAGGTTCCCTACTTGGGATAAGAGCTACAAAAATTCAAGATATAAAGACATGTGTTTTAAGATCAGATAACCACAGAAAAAATACCCAAAGGACATGGTAGATTCTACATAGCTCGAAACCAAAAGCATTGTAGGCTATATATAATTTATGGGCATGACTCAGATGCAACTGTTTGAAAATACTGTATTTAGGCTGTGCTTTATGGGATGTGAAACTTAGTGATCTAAAATATGATTTAAATGCTTTGAGTGACTAAAATCTCCTGAGATTTCACATTCTACGTCTGCATAAGCAATGCATTCAAGTAAAACAACCCACAGTTTTACACTCCATCATGTCCAAAATTTGCTGTAAAAACCACAAAAATACATCCATATAACAATGTACAATGAGCTCAGTCTTTTCAGTGGTTTTCTGGAAGTGGTGTGTCTGTTACTGCAACTCTTGCTGCCGGACTAAAGGAGAGAAATAACCATTGTGGCATTAAATTTGTCTTAAATTTRCTTAATCTAACCAGTAAATACTGGATTCTAGTTCAGTTATTAGGAATAAATTCTTTACTGTGAGGATGGTGAAGCCCTGGCACAGGATGTCCAGAGAAGCTGTGGCTGCCCCTGGATCACTGGAATTGTCCAAGGTCAGGCTGGACAGGGCTTGGAGCACCCTGGGATAGTGGAGCTACCTGGGATGGCAGGGGGTGGCATTGGAGGAGCTTTAAGGTCTCTTCCAACCAAACCATTCCATGATTTTATGAAACACTGCAGTTAAGGAAGGACTTGGGCCAAGGCAGATCTTGTTTCACAACCACACACCCCACCTGCAATTRTGATGAGGACACTGAGCTCTGCACTGCTGGAAAAAGTGATCTGTAYCAAAACAAGCAAAGTTTAAATCAGCAGAAGTAATAAATATCCTTATTCCCTACTTAGCCTCACTGAAGAATTGGAATACCTGAATACATAATTTCATCTCTAACCCCCTACATTTTATCTCTCACAGTATTCTTTTTTCACTGATTAACTATTAGCACCTTTACTGATCTACCACAAAGAAGTAAGCAGTCTAACAAATGGTGTGCCAAGAACAGAGCCTTGCACACAGCTTCACACAGCTCCTCATCCAGATACAGAAGGAGATAAAAAAATATTCTGAGTTGGAAGGACTCACAACGATGATGGAGTCCAACTTTTAAGAGATTCCCCCATCCAGGGATCAAACCCACGACCCTGGAGTTATCAGCAYCATGCTCTAACCAACATCTTAATCAACATCTTAACCAACTTCCTAAWCGACAAGAATATCCCCTCGCAGAGAAATCTCTGGCTATTATTAATGAAGTACAAAACTACTGCTAAAAGACCGTCTGATTATTACTGGCAGCTGAAACTGCTGACAGGTTTATTCGAGTAGGCCCTTTCTTATTTCAACACAGGCCTTTCGCCCTCACTCGAGACGAAGCGAAGCGAGAGGAGCACAACGCAGGAGCATTAGGAGGCGGATGGGGACAAATCAAGAGCAGCAGGACCGCGAGGGGACAGAGCTGACCCGCCCTGGGGCCGGGCTGAGGCGGCGCCTCATGAGGCACCAACATGGCGGGCACCGCGTCAGGGCGGGGACGCTGGACACGCCCCCTTCGCCGCACCCCCTCGGCCACGCCCCCTTGGTCACGCCCACCCCTGCCGCTTGCCTATAAAAGCCTCGCGCGGGCCKGGCGAGGGGCCGGCACTTCCGGTCGGACATGACGCCAGAGTGTCAACATGCAAGATGGCGGCGCATCACCGGCAGAACACGGCGGGGCGGCGGAAAGTGCAGGTGAGGGCGCGGCGGGGTCGGCACAGCTCAGAGGGGAGCCCGGAGCCTCGCGGACCTCGCCAGCGGCTGCAGGGGGTCAGGCCTTGGGGGTATCCATGGCAGCGCAGCCGCCCCGCTCTCCCACGGCAGCGCTGCGCTGAGGGCAGGCAGCGCCGCACGCCCCCGGGGTCTCTCCCCCGCCTCCGCTGCCGCCGTGGTGGGGGCGAGCGGCCGCCTGAGGCATTGAGGGGGCTGAGGTGCCGCTCGCTGCCGAACGGGGTCGGCTTCTGCGGCCCGCAGGAGGCAGAGCTGAAGCAGCTCGGATCACAAGCGGCAGAGCACGGGGGGAGGTAAGCTGAGACCGAGAGAACGGTGCCYCGAGACCTGCTTTGGTGAATTCTCAGCAGCGACAGAGCTGCACGTTCCTGCCGCCGCTGTCTCTGGTGTGTCCGGTGCCGGAGTAGGTTTAGATTAGATGTTAGGAAGAAATTCGTTACTGCGAGCGTGGTAAGACACTGGRATAGTTTGCCTAGAGRAGCTGTGGGTGCCCTATCCCTGGAATGTTTCAAGGCCGGGTTGGACGGGGCTCTGAGCATCCTGGTCTAGAGAAAGCTGTCCCTGCCCAGRGCAGGGGGTTGGAACTGGSTGATYTTCAAGGTCCCTTTCAATCCAAACCATTCCACGRTTCTCTGATCTGCTTCACATCCTGTTTCTGCTTAGCTTCTGTAAAAYGCTCTGTCCCTTTGCGCACGTGATTAAGGAGCAGGGTTTTTTCTTCTCAAATTTCAGAAGTATTCCTTGCCAGCTCCAGGCAGCGTTTGTTAAAGGAAACCCGTGGCACAGGCAGTCAGGGGGGTGTAGACGCTCTCAGCACACTTGAGGAAGAATTAAAGCCTGTGGTTTGGGGTCATGTGTAGCTCTGAGGAGATTGTTGTGGAGACTGGAATTACCAAAGTGTGTATAAAAAGTCAAGACTCTTTAATATTAAAAGTCGTTAAAACAGTTTTATTTTATGGTTCACAACGCTTTTCTTCTTGTTTGTGATAGTGCCAGCCCTTTAGGTGTTTTTACAGCTTTCACTGTGGAAAAGATTTAATGCTTTATCAATGTGCAAAGCTGCCTTGTGGCAAGTGCCACTTTCAGCTGTACCTATCCAGTGTGATCAAATGAAATATTGATTAGGCTTGAAATAGCATTAGGAGCTTTCAAAACAGAGGTGGGTTTGGGTTTTGGAGACATCATTTATTACACAGAGGAAATGGACATCTCTTTAGAGCAGTTTTCTGTGGTTAAGGAAAGCACTCTGGCARTTCTATATAAAGAATTCCCTTACCTTACCAGAAAAAAACTGGACATGCTTTAAAATATAAGGAATGCCTATGATATAAGCAAGTTTTTGCAAGTTACACTCTTAGATGGGGGATTTTATTATACCTTAATATTTGTTTGATGCACTCCTATATATGAAGTAGTATTTCCCTGACTGCAGCATGCATCAAAGAGCTCAGTGTTTCCTTTTTTTTTTACTGCTGCTTTTATTCTCCAAGCATTGCTTAGCTCAAAATCTGGTTTTTACAGGTGGTTTTGTGCTGGTTTGTGATGTTTTGCCTGTTCTCATTGTGCTGTGTGCTATCTTTTCACCTCATGCACCAATGACACTTGATGTGCATGACACTGATCTGTGTCTCAGCAGTGCACTGTAAGTTTAGATCCAGATTGGTTGTGTTTCCCAGARAAGCTTCCCAGCCCTGGAAGTGYTCAGSACCAGGYTGGACAGGGCTTGGAGCAACCTGGGGTAGTGGAAGGTGTCCCTGCCCATTGCAGGGSRTGGARTGAGAGCATCTGTAAGGTCCCTTCCAACCCAAACCATTCCATGATGAACATTTATAAACCTTGACTAGAAGCTGGATTTTTTTCTTTGACTTATTATTTCAGCTGCTTGGTTAGAGACAGGACTTTGTTCCAGTAAAGGAGTTTTAAGTGGCTGTTTTATCCATTAGTTGCTAATGGAAAAATAAAGCCACTCATGATTTAAACCCCAGTGGCTGTGTATTTAGAGTGCTTCTACATAGTTTTTTGAGAAAGACAGAGTTAGAAAAAATTTTCAAAAACTTATAAGGCTGGAAGAAGAGGCTTTTATAGAAGACACCTCTCAGGCATGGATGAACTTKATTCCTTACATGGCAGGAGAGCTGGCTGAAGTTTATGGAAATCAGAACCATTATTAGCTTGGATGCACCTGTTCTACTGATAAGCAAAGCCATCCAAAATAGTCAGTTTAGGGTKCTTCTGCATACAATTATAGTTTCTGATGGTTTAATCAGAGTGGATATTTTAGACCTCAAAATAAAATCCATGCATAGAAAAAGGAAAGAAGTTTAACTCCTTAAATGAGAGTCAGGCATTTGAAGTGTCCATGGCAGCTGTTTGTGAAGCTTAGCCCTGCCTTTCTGAAGGCTGCAGGAGTGAGGCTGAGAGGTTTGGGAAGGAAAGGATGCAGAGGTGTGTCAGACACTGATTTGGGAAGGGAAGGAGAGGAGGATGCAGAGGTGTGTCAGACACTGATTTGAGAAGGGAAGGAAAGGAGAGGAGGATGCAGAGGTGTGTCAGACACTGCTGTTGGCTGTGTGCTGTGCATTTCAGATGTTTTCCTGGCAGTCAAGTCAAGGTGAAGCTGCTTCTCAGCAGGTTCCTTGAAGGAGCTGCCCTGGAGGGGTTACMCTGTAACTGCTCWCCCAAACTTGCTCCCTGGCCAGAGYAAATTTACCTGCACAYTCAACCTCTTGGCAGCACATGACAATTTTGCCATATAAACATCAGCATCCTTATAATATGATTGCCTGAATTTTAAGCACTCTTTATCTTCAAGTGTAGTACAGGATAAGAAAATCTCGTTTTCCATCCCTGGAYGTGTTCAAGGCCAGCCTGGATGRGGKTTTSAGCAAGTTGGTCTMGTGGAAGGTGTTCCTGCCTGTGGCAGTGGTTGGAATGAAATKGTCTTTAAGGTCCCTTTYGATTGTGATCTTTTTGAACTGATTTTTATCATATTTGTGCACTAATACTGCAGTTTACTAGATGTGATATCTATGTTATTTTTATATTTTGTATATAATACATGTAAAAATTATATCTATTTCATATATAGTACTTAAGCAAATAACTAGCCAGTATATTGATTCCATTGTAAAAGGATAAAAGTAGCTTCTTAATGCCTTCCATTACTTTTATACTGGAGCCTGGATAAAAATTCAAATAGTCTCTTTAATGAGAAGCCATATTTCTAGGGATACATATGTTCCACCAAGATAGTAAAGCAGTGTTGGTTTTTTTCCCTTGGTATTTCACTGCTGCTTATCTCATTCTTGATGYRATTCAGATCTCATGGAGCCCTCCCATGACTTTGAGAAATACCTTTTTTTTAATTGCTCACTTAGAAACAAGGAATGAGTGTCCTCAGAGCTCAGCTGGTTACTCTTTCCTCCACATGGTTTGGTGGGATGTTTTAAAAGCAGATTTTACCCATCTGTGAAGATAAAGTRTTATAATGCATGTGATGTACCGGGAGTAACCACATCAGCTGATACACTTATCCCAGCAGGAAACACTTGTAAGTCCTGCAAGGAATTCATTTGGCTTTGTGTGCCAAAACGTCTCTGTTGGCAGTAGCTTTATCTCTGGAGCTCTTAGGTAGTCATTGAAATGATTAATCCTGATCCRTTTAGGGTACTGAATCCCATAAACTCTTTAGAATGAGTGGATGTTTGTGATGTTTGTGCACTGCTGCTGTGGGAGATTCTTGCTCATTATGGGAGCTTATAAAAGCTGCGGCAGTGTGGATGTCAGAGCTTTGGTTGTTAGTAAAACATTTCACATCCCACAAGCTCTGTCCCTCCCAGCAATGATGGCAGTAAAGCCATGGTGACCCATATCCCAAAGGGATCTCAGAGCCAAACTTCCTGGGGGTCTCCTGACCCCTTTCCAGGCAGAATCYAGCACTTCATCTTCAGTGGTAAGATCTGTGCTTCAGGAGCAGAGGTGAATTTTGTCACAGCAGTTTCTCCTCAACCAGAACTTCACTGCATTTATATTGTTTAGATATATTTGTGTATACAATATACTTTCCTTTTTATATTTGTTTTGGATACTTACTAAATCTACTAATACTTTTTAATTCTATGCTAATTTATGTTCAAAAGCCCAAACAAACAAAAGAGCACTTTGTCACCTTTTTTCCCCYAAATAGAAGATAATGGAGACCCACATGTAGGTTATCAGCAATCTTCCTCTGTTCTTATTAGTGAATGTTTTGATTTTGTGCACTTGGCTGTTTGTCCACCACCCTTACACAGGTTTCAGCTCTTTTAGCCAACTTGCTGTTGCTGCTATTGATGCATTTTAAGTCCTCTGTGCATTTCAACAGATTTTTGTGGAGCCCTTCATTTTTCCCTCTGTGCTAATATGGAATTAATGCATTTAAGTACAAGCCTGGAKGCTTCTGGTGTTACACCTCCCTTTCCAAAGGGTTCCTTGTGGTGCAGCAAATAGTCTCATGGGGTTTTGAGTTCAGCCACACGTGCTGTGTGTCTTGGTCAAGTTTTGTTAATATACAAGGTGTTGATTTCAGCCTCAATGACTGGTTAGCAGGAGTGGGCCATTCAGTATTTTTAATATTGGATGAGCAAATAAATTTAAGTATTTTTAGTGTAAAGAACTGATATTTATTTGGATATCATTAGGACTCCAAAATTAGAGAGTCCATTTTTTTAATGTAGTCCTTTTAGTTCATACTGTTTTCAGGACAAATGGTTTGCCTTGTCCTYAGCCAGCTGCTCAAATTGCAGTGTTGGTTGAAGTGTTGGTGTAGTGTCCCATCAACTTGCTGACCACAGAATAATTTTCTCTCCATTTTCGTTGTTTGTCCTTGTAGTATTAGAAACAAAACCAACCAAACAAACAAAAAAACCCAACCCCACACTGTACACAAAAACAAAAAAAAATATTCAGGAGTCCATGTTTAATTTGGATTAGAATTACTTTTATGATTGAAAAATGTCATGGTTTCTCCTCCTGACTTGGAGGAAGTTAGCATTACCTAATAAAATAGGAATTTCTTTTTCTTCTTACCATTACTACTTCAATTTCTTAAAACAGTTTATCAGGACAAGTATACTATTCCTTCTGTGGACAGTAAATAATACTTAGTTAACTTCTAAGTTTGAGGAGAGACCAGAAATAAGTGGTTGAATTCTGTGCACAGAAGATGGGGAATTTTGTATCAAGCTCTTTGTCTTGCCATATTTTTTTTTAAATCCAAGATCTCTTGTATTTGCACAAAAAAAAAGGTAAGATTTTAGCCTTGTTTAATTTATTTGTTACAGYAGAGTTATTTTCTCAAGTTTCTCACAGGGAGAAAGAAGGATGGTCTTGGGTTTCCTGCTCAACTTCTGCTGAGATCCAGCTCAGACCTACCAGGGAACAGTAACACTGAAACAATAWAACCCCTCCCTCTCTTTATCCTAGTTCTTTTAACATAAAAACAATATTGCCAAGAGATGTTTGACTGAATTAATATGTGGAAGTCATTAAAGGCAATAGAGGGCAAATTAACTCTGAATATTTCGGTACTGGTGGTAATGAGAGATGGTTGTCAGTCTCTTCTGATCATGTCTTTATAAAGTAAAACAGCATTTGGTTGAGCTGACTTGAATTTTGTCAAGATTGATGTAGAAATATGACTCAATTTCCAAAGTCCTGTGAAGGTTTTATTCATATATAAAAAGTACCTAAAGTAAGCCATCATTTGGGGGKTTTTTTGCATTTTTAAATATTTATGGTTGTGTTTTTCTTGCGCTCCTTTAAATTAAAAAGAGAACACCATTATGTGCAAAAAGCATCAGTGTTACCATGCTTAGATGACTAACATAGTTTGACAATCTAACTTATGAGTGGAATGAAGAGCTTTTAAATGATACCTGAAAATATAAAAAAGATGGGAGGTGACTGACAGAGGAGGAATAGATCTGAAAATTGAGGATTTCTCAAAGAATATCCTGCTAGCATTTGGGGAAACAAGAGCTGTAGGGCCCTGCTGATCTTGAGCCTAATACTGTGTCAGGAAAATATTGTTCTCTCTAATGAATAACATTAAATCTGATCTGCTGACCTCTAGRTTTGTGTCTTAGCTGCTCACATTTAGTATTTTTAACTGAATATTTTCATTGGGTTTATTCAAAGAGTTTGACAGCAGGGTGAATTTGATGGGCATCCCTTTGCCTTGTGTTTGTATCATGTTAAACCTTGATTTTATGTGTACAAAAGAATGTTCAAGKCAAGCTGTGTGGGTCTTTTAGCAATACAGACATGGTGTGATTAAGCCCAGGACATAGATCTTGCTCCCTGCATCTCACAAAGAAATAATACCTCAAGTGTTTTAACATAACTCTTCTGTGTGGTTGATGGTGTCTTCTTTCAGCACCATCTCTGGAGCTGTGTGTAGGAGGAAACTTGAGTATGGATAGTGAGAATGTTATGGATGAGTCGAATGGGTGAGAGAAGCTGAAAGCACTGGAAATGAGGACACCATCTAAAACTGGGGGGAAGAGCTGTGATACTAAAAGGGCTGAGAGTGGCTGACAGAAGGTCTTGAAGAGCACTGGGACATAATAATACACTTATGTATATGTATTGTGCACATTCAATTATGGATTATGCACACTACATTAATAAAWGTAATGAAGGACTTGTGGAATGGTAATGGAGAGTRTYGAKGCACAAGGATGCAGGAGGCTCTTCAATTTGATCCTTCACTGTTGGTCTGTAGAGCTGCTGCAGCTGTCTCAGACAGAGAATAGCGGGGGACTGTGTTTTCTGGAGGCATCAGTGCTCTACCTGAGCATGGGATAATTTGATGGAGGTGTTTCCCACATTCACAAAATGGACCTGTCAGCTCTCATGGTACAGAATCTGAGCTGCTGTAAAATACTTCTGTGCTCAGGACCACTGAGCATCTTAATTTGTTGGATTTATTTTGTGTCACTGAGATCTGATCTGGAAAATATTTTCTTTATAATACTTTACCTCAGTTACTGGAGTGAAAAATTGCTTTCAGAGCTCTAGCCTAAGACTACTCCTTATAAGTATTTTCAAAACACTGGTGCATGTGTATCCAGAGGATTCCTGCTTTGAGCAGGTTTGATTATTCCAAGCATGAAATTTTRCCTTGTTCTGATTATATTTTATAGAATCTGTGAAGATGCATACTGGCATCTTCCCTTCTTTTTCCCTCAGTGTGAGGGCTTTCCTCAGAGTACTGTGTAAACCCAGGGATCAGGAAAGTGAGCACAGTAGCTCTGAAGAAACTGCAGTGGCTTAGAATTATATTTACTGAGCACTAATAATGCAGACTGCTGTGGCCTTTCAGGGTCTCCTGAAACTTCCTTTTAGTTTTTCTGAACAAATCTGTTAAATAACCTTTACACACAGTACTGTCAAACATGGAAGGAAAGAAACTAATGCAATAATTTATCTGAAAGAGCACTGAGAGTTTGAGTTTCTTATTATATTGGCAGGCRGGTAGTACTTAAAAAATTGGTTTAAAAATATTAGTGACACTTATTGAATTTGTATCTGCAGTCTTTCAGTGCTTTGTAAGCCATGGTGACCATATCCTCTCCTTTGTGAGGCTGGGAAGTGCTGGCATTGCAGCTGTAGAAACTTGGGAAGTGAGTCACAGACWCAGTGTGTTGTCTGAGATCACCCAGCATATGCACACACAGCAGGGAATTGGACTGAGGATTCTCTGGGTCTAACTAAGCTTAAGTTGTAAAGATTAAAAGAATCTTTGGGCTTCAGTTTTGTGACTGCTCAGTCTTCTCTCTGACTCTTCCCCATTTTTGGGGGCACATGACTTTGGTGGTGCTGGTAACTCTCAAACTGACAGACAAGACTTGTGAAACTCTTCATTTTTTTCTACTCAAGAACCTTACCAAGATGAAATGAGATGTTCAGATCTTATGGCCAAGCCAATATCTTAATACCAGAATTGGATTTGTGCAAATGTGTTTTAGGTTTCCTATGTGATTAGAGATGAAGTGGAGAAGTACAACAGGAACGGGGTGAATGCACTTCAGCTGGACCCAGCATTGAACAGACTCTTCACAGCAGGCCGGGACTCCATCATAAGGATATGGAGTGTCAATCAGCACAAGGTCAGTCAGGACAGCCTGCCTGCCTCTAAACCTRCCTTTTTCCAAGTTATCCTGCTGGYAAGCTGCCTGCAGGGCTATACCTGGTGCTGTTTTTTAACAGCTGCCAATTACTGTGATCACAGAGTCCTTTTGATGTTGCTCATGCTCTGRTGTCTTACATAACTGTGTAGTTCTCACAAAAAGGTTCTGGGAGAGGGATTTCAAACAACTCTTCATTAGGAAACTTTGGATTCATGTGCAGGCTGAGGAAGGTACCACAACATGATGTGATAGTCACAATCTTATCTATTGGTGATGAGCTTATTTCTTCTTAATTTGCAGCAAGACCCTTATATAGCATCTATGGAACATCACACAGACTGGGTAAATGACATTGTGCTCTGCTGCAATGGCAAAACATGTAAGTACYTAAAAGGTTCAGAACTGCAGTATTCAGAAACTGTATCCAAGTAAATGATCTGCTGCTTTAATTATTTTCCATCTTYTCTTATTAGCATGTAAAATTAATTTGTGATGTATATTGTAATTTTGGTAAATAGTGTAAGCAGCTGTTTTAATGAAAGTTGAAATGTGTATATAACTGATTGATTGTTTTAATGTCTTTTGCAAAACAAATTAGAGTAGTACAAATATACTCTCAAGTAATGTATAAGCCATTAAAATTTAGTCTTTATTCTTTCCAATTTAGTGATATCTGCTTCTTCAGATACTACTGTTAAAGTGTGGAATGCTCATAAGGGATTTTGCATGTCAACACTAAGGACGCATAAGGTGAAAAACATTATCTGTAAATATTGTGTGTGATCACTGCCATCCTTACAATTATTAAGATGTAGACTTCAAAAGGATATCATTGATTCACATTGTTACATTTTTTTTTGTTGTAGGACTATGTGAAAGCCTTAGCATATGCAAAAGATAAGGAGCTGGTAGCATCTGCTGGGCTGGACAGACAGATATTCCTCTGGGATGTAAATACTCTCACAGCACTGACTGCCTCAAATAATACTGTCACAAGTAGGTACCTGGGGAGGGGAGGCAAATGCAATGCATTTTGTGGAGTAGCATCATCTGAGGTCGGTTTAAAACTGTGGAGGCCTTTTTCTATCTGTACATAAAAAATGGGCAAGAAATTTGAAGGTGGGGTTTGTATGCWTTCAGTCCATTTGTTATGTAATAGCTGGAAATCTGGAGCAGCCAACAGTCGTGGCATTTAGAGTAGAGGACAAGTCTCTTTGAACTGTTTCTCCTGAACTGTGACATGCTGATTTCTCTGAAATGTGATAGAGCTTTAACTTGAGAAGCTTTTGACCTCTCAACCAACCTKTTATAGAAATGTTCTCTTAGCTTATTTGTTCCTACATTTTCTCTGTTTCATAGTATGAGGCTGTTTTTTGTGTTTGTATTTTTGTTTATGCTGAAAACAGATAGTACAGCTCCTCAGGCAGGACTTGATACATTTGTCAAATCTGTCAGAATAGTTACTAAATAAACTAGACTGAAAACCACACAGAGTAACACAAAGCACTGATTGCATATAAAAATAACACACTGGTGAGATCTAACTCACTAGAGATTGGAAGGCRAAGGGAAACTGTAGATTCTACTCATCAGGGTTAATTCTGTCACCATCATTTTTTTAGGAAGTCACCTGTCCTGCTTCTCTCTCCCAGCAAGGCATTATATAAATTGTGAGAYCTCTCCTTTATACAGCAGTTCCAACACTGCCTTTTTTAGAATGGTCAGGGTAGAGCTGGTTAARCTGCTCTTCTGGGAAGTGTCACACCAGCCTTTAGGTTCATTTAAGGGAATAACACAGATCTGGGTCATAGCATCCTGGTTTATATTGGCTACTGTACAGTTGATTTTTTGAGAGACAGAGTCTTGTGTGATCACAGTGGACTTTGCTGCTTGTTAGGTAGGTTGGGAAAACTGTGTTAGCAGTGATYGATCTTTCATTTTTTAATTAGTTTGATGGACATTTAAAAAGTAGCAGTCTCAGGTGTGCATTGGGAAAGAACAGAACCATCTTGCTCACTGCCACATGTTAATTTTCTAAATAAGCCTAGTTGCTTCCTCAGKCATAGGTTAGGAGTGACTCAAGGAAAATCTGCAAAACTAAAATTTGGAATTGACACAACACATTCCTCAGACATTTCAGGAATATGTGATTCTGTAAGTAAGAGGCAGACGTAGTTTTGTTGCTGTGAGGGATTTTATTTWCTGTATTGGGCTGATTTTGAAAGGTGTGTTGAATTTCATAGATTTGGTAGCTTCTAAAACCAGAGGTGCATCTGCTGGGCAGAACTGTCAGTTTTGCATTTATTGACAAGAATTTCTTAATTCAAGTATAGCCTTGTGCTGATGTGTCTTTGGAAGAGACATGGCTTTAGAGAGCTGTGCTGCACTGCAGAATGCTATTGGGATGGCACATGACTAAAGAAATTTACTTTATATTTTCCAGAAATAAAAAATCCTTTTATTCTTCCTTTTTTTCACTGAAAGTGGAATTACTTTATAGCCAGACCTTGCTGATAATTGTAAGTTCTGCTGTCTTCTACTTGAACTAAGAGTTTTTGAAGGAAGAATTTGTTTGTGAGCTCACGGAAAATTCAGTTGAGGGATGATAAAAAACCAAAAACATTCCTTGTACACTGTAACAGTGATACAGAACCTAAATGTTTCAAGTGAATCAGAAATGGGACATGGGGAGTACTGAGGAGATGGTGCTTGTTTTGAACCCAAGATCAAATGGAAGTGGAGRCATTACCTCTAAGGTGACAGGGAGAAATTTGCATTTCTGGAGTAGGAACACAAATATTTCATAAGGGAGAGGAGAAGGAAGCAGAGTTTTTTCTTTCATTTTGGTGCTCCCCAGTGACTGTTTCTGTTGGAAAGAACACAGWATATGTCCTMACARAACCTGTYTTCYTGAGTCCTTTCAAGCASTATGGATTTTTTCAGARTACAAATAAAAATTRTTCTTGTGCATTAGTTTCCTATCTGATTACCTGGAAGTAGTTTACACAAACCAGCATTAAGAGGAAGCCTGTTTTTAAAGAGTCTCTCAGTCAGCAGAGCTATAATTCAAATTAAGTGGTGAGATTTATCTTTTGAGAGGGAGTCCCTTCCAGAAGAGAGTAGAGTTGAACTTTGCTTTTGTTCTGCATAAATTCTGCTCCTGTACATKTAATATTCTCCTATTCCTACTATCCAGCTTTTGATAACTCTGTAGGTTATCCTTTCCTAAATTAWTATTATTGTTAAATAATGTGCTTACCTTCAAGGGCTTTCAATTCTATGTTTTGCTTTTAGCTGTTCTCYGGGGACAGTGGAAAACTCTCACTGTATTTTAGCACCAAATGATGGATTTCATTTGACAGTTTGCATTTGGATGCTATAACCAGTGGCTAAGAGGACTCTGAAATGAAGCTGCATAATTCTTCATAGGCTTATAGAATATCCTGAATTGTAAGAGAGAGACCCTCAAGGATCATTGAGTCCAGTTCCTGGCCCTGCAAGGGACAACCCCAGCAATCCCACCCTGTTCCTGAGAGTATTGTCCAAATGCTTCTGGGGCTCTGACAGCCTTGGGGCTGTGACCATTCCCTGGAGAGCCTGCTCAGTGCCCCACCACCCTCTGGGGAAAAATCTCTTCATGATTTCCAGCCTAAACCTCCCCTGACACAGGTTTCTCCTCTGTGACAAAATGTGATACTACATTATGATATTAGGTTACAAATCCAGTGTTGGAAACTTAGCTCCATCATATAAATAAATCATTGTGTGAAGTTTTTGCTGGCCATGCAGTTTGCTGCTATTCTCAGCCTCCTTGGCATATTGATGGTATGGATTTGAGGCTTGATGAAATGCCTGATTGTGCTCTCTAAATAGATGGTTTTCATTTGCTGTGTCTGTGCTTTTCTGAGTTGAGGGACTGGTACTTTAATCTCCAAAAGTGGGTTAGGCTGSTTGGTGTAGAATTCCTCAGCTCTGRTGGTAGGTGTGGTGCTGARGAGCTGCCATATGGCTTTCACAAATGCAGAGGTAGCATCCCTGCTCAAATARCACATTTCAGTGCTGCAGTGGAACTTCTCTGCATTTCTGCTGAACCAGGAGAGGAGCCTTTATTACAAAATGTAGAATTTTGCTGTTACTTGGCTTGGAAAAGAAATCTCTGCACTTAAATCCAAAKGCTGTGTGTTACAAGATCACAAAGAAGTGTCAGATTTCAATAACATAGTGCAGAGCAAGAGTAGCTTGATGGCCCTATCACAGAACTGTGGTGCCAAAAAGTTACCAACATTGTAATGACCATAAATCTGAGGGGTTGCTTTGTTTTTATCCAGTGGTAGATTAAGAATTGGAATGGGGTTTTCCCACCACTATGCTGATATAGTCTTTCTTAARGCAATTGTATATATAGGGCAGAGTAGTACTATTTTCTTGAGTCAGAGTATTAAAATACCAGTTTTGAGTGAATAARTATGTTTCTCAAATAAATGCATTAAAATTGAAAATGTGAATTTTATTTTGAAATAGCTTCTTCCCTGAGTGGGAACAAAGACTCAATCTACAGCCTTGCAATGAATCAGATGGGAACAGTTATTGTATCAGGGTCCACTGAAAAGGTAAGCAAAATTTGGTGAGGTTCATTTCACCTCAGTTTGATTTCAGTATGGAGAGACAATTTTATTCATTTTCMATGTCATGTCTGTAGCAGCTTTTGTGTTCTCAATAGTGAGAGCAGACTCTTGYCTTAAGTGGGAGTGCAAGTGTAGGGTACAAATCCTGCCTCAGTCTGAAGATGTGATGTATTCATGGAGCTTTAATACATAGGGGAGACAATCAGATCATCTTGTGTAACCATCTTTGTCAGAGATCATTACATCTCCCCACAAGAGCCCTGATTTTGAGGGCTCATGACTCAGATGATTATCAAGACTGAAGCAGTTGCTGCAGGTAGGAGGGAAGGTGCCAGCAGGTTGCAAGATCCCTGCAGGAGGTGGGAAATGAAGGGAGCTAATGAAGCTCAAGTGTTCCCAAGAGACAGCCCTTGCTCTTTGTTGTAAAGGAAGGTGAAACAGGCTTAAGTCTCTGAGTTGTTTTTTTACCTAATCTAACCTTGAGGGAATTTTATTTCCAGGACAGTATAAAAATGTACACCAGTGAAGCATCTGAGTGGGTTTTCAGAAGCACATTTTTGCCCACATCACCCTGTCCTGTTTCCAGTCACTTTCATTCTTTAATTTAAATTGTTCTGGCTTCTTGTGTCTTAAATTAAAATGAGGAGAAGATCACATCTGATTATTAGAGCTGCATAAGATGTATATTAGAACAAGATAGACATAACTATATTTTCAGTAATGCATGTCCACATGTTTGGAAAAAAAGTTGATTCATTTGGAAAGGCTTAATTTCTGCACAGGTAACACATTGGTAGGAAGAATGATGTTAATGTCCTTTATCCAATGTCTGCTTCCATAGGTTCTAAGGGTGTGGGATCCAAGGACTTGTGCAAAACTAATGAAACTCAAGGGGCACACAGACAATGTCAAAGCTTTGTTGTTGAACAGAGATGGCACCCAGGTATGTCCTTGAACCTGAGACAAAGGTGTCACCCTGAATTTCTAAGCCTTCTGATGTTTTCCTTTTTGTAGTGGAGTTTTCTCACAGTTTCATGTTAACAGTGAAAATGTTATTGTATGTGTCTTGAATACTATCTGGGAGAAGAAAGAAATGACAGACTCTTGGATTGACCAGTGTGATTGGAGAGGTGGAGACTTCATTCTCCAATCTCTGGCTGTGGTTAGAATTGTATATAAATCAAGGTAGAAAAATAARTCTCTTCTTGCATTTGGAAAACTCAAGAGTGTTGTGTGACAGTGTGACACAGAGGCATTTTACAGAGAGCAGAAATGTCATTAGTCCATTTCATTGTAGTTATTTAATGTAATAGATTACAGATATGTAGTGGTTAAGGGGGGCTGATGGGTGAAAGTTGTTTTTATTACACATTCATCTGAGTGTGGAGTGGGTTGTTTATATAAAATACTGGAAATCCCTGGAGTTGTTACCTGTTTAGTGGACAAATACAGTTTAGTGGTAGAATAGAACTGTGTGAATTGTCAAATCTTTCTGTGGGGGAAAAATACTTTGACTTACTGCAGAGTCTATTGGACTGAAGTGTGCTGGTTGTTGTCAGTGCCTTTCAGGCAGCTCGGACGGCACCATCCGCCTGTGGTCCCTGGGCCAGCAGAGGTGCATCGCCACCTACCGAGTGCACGACGAGGGCGTCTGGGCTCTGCAGGTCAACGAGGCCTTCACCCACGTGTACTCCGGAGGGAGGGACAGGAAGATTTACTGCACAGATCTGCGGAATCCTGACATCCGGGTGCTGATCTGTGAAGAAAAGGCRCCGGTTCTGAAGGTAATTGAGTTTAATTCTGAGAACTGTGGAATGTCTGGAGGTTGTCTACTGCTCTCCCCTGCCCATGAGCACTGGAACCTGAACCTTTTCAAGATGGGGTTTGAGTACCTCCAAGAATGGAGAATTCAYAATCTGTGCAAATGTTCTGTCACCCTCACAGTATAAAAGGGTAACTGCATGTTTTTTCATGAAACAGTGGCTTGAGGCACAAATTGATTAAAGAATTCACACTGGCTAACAAGCATTTACTATACTGCATCTTCAGCAGATTGGCTCTGTCTCCTAAATTRCATCTGAAGTTTGATTGCCTGAAGAAGATGGATGCCTGGCAGCTACTGAAAATATGCAAATTTGAATATTACTGCAGTGGAATATGCTTCACACATAAGAAGTTGGGCTTATCAGACTCTAGTACACTTAAGAAACTGAGCTGGCATTGCCAAGGTTTTGAACAGGAGTGGATTTTTCTTAGCAGCAGAATATGTGCACAGGACTGTTTTAGACTTTGTTACATACTCATGGCAACCAGGAGTAAAGTTATTTGTGGGTTTTTTGAACACCTAAACATGTTTGCATGCACAAGTCTGAATCTTTCAAAGAGACTGTTTTTTGAATTTTTTTGCTATTTCTAATTTTAGTGGTCTGCAGGTCACTGACCTTGGGACCTGCAGGTGTATACRTAGTGTGCAGTTGAAGCAGATACTAATAAATATAAGCAGCCTGGCTTTCCTGGGAAGTGAACTCTAGCTTAGTGTGTTAAGATAAAATCCTGGATATGTTATTTTAGTTCTGGAAAAGTCAGAATGTGAGAAATTTCAATTCAAAATGGGAAATGRCAGTGCTSGTCAGCTGTACAGRGGTCAGAAGGGGCCTCTAATCTTGGCTACAGTGATTMATTAACCTGAGAAATGTAATGTCAGAACCAAATGTATAGAATTCTGCTTTTTCATTAGTATAAACTTCTTACATTCTCATTTTAACCATATGAACTGTGTGAATACAAAGGGATTGAGTAATGCTGTACTTAGCAAACTGTCCCTTAGACAAGTTGGCATCATGCTGGGAGTAGCTTTAACTACTCTGTGTTAATACACATTGCAGCTATTATTGCCCATGTCTACAATTCATTTGTTGAATATTTTAACAATTCCTCTGGATTTTCAGAGGTCTCATTACAGCTACTTTTCATTTAAACTTTATTTCTGCAGTAAATAGAAAGTAGTGCTGTTTCTGAGATACTTTCAGTTGTGGGAGTGAGTCTATACAAGACAATAGTAATTATCAAAGGGAAACTAAGTTAAGCATAACTGACAGTTTGTTTCATTATTTAGATGGAACTGGATCGATCAGCTGATCCTCCTCCAGCACTTTGGGTTGCAACAACTAAATCCTCTGTGAATAAATGGGTAAGGGATACATTTTACAGTCTGTGCATACAACTCAGCAGTCATGGGATCTTGCTTTGGGAACTGTTGGGCTGTTCCTTTCAATTTGACTGGGATGTGCTGAGATTTGTAAGCTTTCTTTAAAATAAATCATAAAACACTAATGTTGGAATTGTTCAAAAGGTATGAAGCTTTGCCTTTCTTTGCTCCCTATGATGCTTTGAGAAATAAATTATATTTCTTGGAACTGGATAGTTAACATCTAAATAACAGCATGAACTGGCARTTGTTACTCACAGATAAAAGCAGAGTTTATAGGTGATGATGAATGTGTCATTATTTTCTTTCTTTCTTTCTCTAGACTTTGAAGGGAATCCATAACTTTAGAGCATCAGGAGATTATGATAATGATTGTACCAATCCCATACCACCCCTGTGTACACAGCCTGACCAAGTTATCAAAGGTAAACAGCTGGCTTGCAGAGGACCTTGTGCTAAAGAGAACAGATTTTACAAGTGATGGAGCTTTATGATTGACTCAGTTTCTTAAAAACTTGATACTATGATTTCAACCAGAACAATGTGGTTATTGTCTATCCAGTGTTGGTTACAGTTCAAGTCATGTTTAAACCTTGGTGACATCCAAGGTTTACACAAAAAAGTGAAMCCAAAGAACAGCATATGTCATGTTATGTAATTTAATGTGATATTAGAAAAAAATAATGCCAGGAGTAACCTTAATTCTTGTTTGTTTGCCAGGGGGTGCTAGCATTATTCAGTGCCACATTCTTAATGACAAGAGGCACATATTAACCAAAGACACAAATAATAATGTGGCATACTGGGATGTCTTGAAGGTAAGAATATCATTTCAGATTTTCTGCTGTTTGATGATTAATTATTTTGTGCCACTTTTTRATATATTCTTTTTTACTGTTTGAGATTTCTGTGGTAGAAAGTCAATCATCTTTCTGTCTCAGGATATCATGCAAAGTTTGCCTTTTGAAAAAGGAAGAGGGCATTTCTGAGTTTTTCATAGCTTTCCTTGATGTAAGGTTGATGTCTGCATTCACCTGAATTCAATCCAGTGCTGACATCTGCATTCTCCTGAAATTCAGACCCTTGCATTTTTTCCAGGAAATAGTTATATCTGTTTTGATGGGGGTTTGTTTCAAAGGGGGTTTGTGTTTGCTGGTAAGGCAGCAAAATGAACAGAAGGAAGCCTGGCTCCTCCTGGTGGGGCCTGGGGAGATTTGGTGTGACATTTCTTTGTTGCTTTACCCAATGATTGCTCAGAGGAGAGGGGAAAGAGTRCAGAGAGAAAGGACTCAAATCCCACAACAGTGAGATGGCCAGCAATTTCTTCTCTGGCAAAAACCTGTTTAAATTCTAATATATTTCTTCTTCCTGGACTATGCAGTCAAGATCAGTAATGAGGTAAAGCATGCTCAGCCAACTTACTGAGTTGACTGAAGTGGAAAAAATTAAATTGGAGGATATAGATTTATATTAACAATKATCTAGATTATTTTTGGAGAAGTTTTCTTTACTTCAGTATGTATTTAARTGTGCAGTGTTAGATCTCAGGACCAAAGCCAAGTGCTAATGTTAATTTTTGCTTTCATTCAGGTACTTTTTTCCTTAGTAAGGCTGTGAGAATTGTCACTTGATAAATGTTTAAATACATATTCACTGTAGAGATGAGATGATTTGCCAGGTCAGAGCGTTGCTCCCTGCAATTAAAAGCTGAGATTTTATTGAGGATGCTGGAAGAAGAGAGRGAGGTTTTCCTACCTGTAGCTGCAYCCTTCAGTMTTGKCTTCCTGTAACTTYTTCTGGATTTTGAGGGAATAAATTCCAAGGTTGCAGTCCTTAGTGTTTGCCTAAAAAGTACTTCAGGATGGCTCTGCAAGAGGATTATAATAATTTGGATTTTAACAGAATTACCTAATTATACCTAAAGTAAAAGTATGAAAAAAACAAGACATAAATAAAATAAAAAAGCACAGAAATTCACTCACTGCTGTTCTCATTGCAGTAGTTGAGCTGAATTTGTTGCTTGATGTGCAGGAAATGCTGGTGTCTGATGGAGTACTGAAGTATTGGTGCTGATGGGGAGAAAAATGGCAGAGGGGATTAGAAGACAGCAGTCTACTCAGTGTAGGGAAAATAGTTGAGTAATCTGAAGTAATATTTCCAGACCTCTCTACTGGCTTGATTCCACTACCTTGCAGATAAATGAAGAATAAAAATTRCTTACCATATAAATTATTGTTTCACTTTTTAAAAAGAGATGKAACATTTAACTYGTRTGTTTTTGGACTGCAGTGCTSAGGGGAGCTSATAAGTCACAATCATTTGTAGTGTRTGTGAAAATCAAGGAAWAGASTTGAGGTGTTGATAYGAGTCAGTAYTTGTGCATTTCTTTTGGTGAACAGGCATGTAAAGTTGAAGACCTTGGGAAAGTAGATTTTGAAGAAGAAATAAAGAAGAGATTTAAAATGGTTTATGTGCCAAACTGGTTCTCAGTGGACTTGAAAACTGGGGTGAGATACAGCTCCTACAGTTCTTTTAATATCATATTTCACWTTTTTTCATATATTGTTTGTTCAAAAAGGCTTTAGTTTGTTAACTTTGGAAGAGCATTCATTGCTTATCTGATGAAGTAAATTTATTTTCAAGTGGAACAACAAATTTTACCTCTTCTTAATAATCTGAATAACAATTTTTTAATTAATTGTTTGCTTGTGGTATAGTCTACCAATACCAATTATGAATTAATAGAGTTTGATAAACAAAGTCTGCTGTCATGCTTTCAGAAATTCTTTGGTTTGTATTCCCAGCTAAGTAGGAGCAGTTAGAAATTTATTTATATTTATATAAGTCTATAAATAGACTTATTTAATCCCAAACAACTCTTACATTCCTTGTGGTCTTTRCCAACAGATGTTGACAATTACTTTGGATGAAAGTGACTGCTTTGCAGCCTGGGTTTCAGCAAAGGATGCTGGATTTAGCAGTCCTGATGGTTCTGATCCAAAATGTAAGTTTTAGCTAATATTAGTGTTTATTTTAACAAAGAAATCAGAATAAGTTCTAGTATATATGTTTTGAAGTATTCAGTGCCATGTATGGCAGTATCTGATTGGATTTTGGGACTTATTTTCTTAATAATAAATTCTGTAGCATATTCTCCAAAGAAAGTATTTCCTTTTTTTCTGGAACAGTCATGTTCAGGGTTTACATTTGATTTTCTTTTAAACCTTCAAGATGCAAAAGGGAAAAAGGAATTATAATCTAATGTAGAGAATGCTAAAGCACATGAGTGATCCAACAGCAGGGATTCTAAAATCAGCTTTTCCTGAAAGATTGTACCATGCAGCTCTCAGATTGTGACAAGCAGATTTCTGTGCCCATAAATAGTTTGCTTTGGGAACAGAACTGCTCAAAGTCTCGGGGACTTTTCAGCTGTGGATCAAATGGGCATTATTATGTTGCCCATGGTTTTTTGTGTGACTGAAGTTCTGCCTCACTGTCTTGGCAGTGAACCTTGGAGGGCTCCTGCTGCARGCACTTCTGGAGTATTGGCCCAGAACACATATCAATCCAATGGATGAAGAAGAAAATGAGATGAACCATGGTTAGTATTTTGATATTTTCCTTTTTTATTACTTGCCCATGCATTGTTTGTTTATATATCTATTTCTTAAACAGATACAGCATTTGTTGTCTTACACCTATTTCTCTGTGCATTATAGATTTAATGTATTTCAGCACTTCTAAATTTGCTTCACACCAGAAAGTGTGTTGTAATTTCAAAGGTATCAGCAAAAATCTTAGGTCTGTCTATAAAAAAAAGTAGATGAATAAATGATTCTGAAGTTACAGAAACATGATGAAAAGTATTGATGAAAAACTATTTCTAGCAAACTGAGGCTGGACTTGGAAAAGAAACATTAGGTAATGACAGTAAATACCATAATTCAGTTATCCAACATTAGCCAGTAKTCTCTTGACATAATATCTAGAAGAAAACTGGAATTGTGAACAAAATAAAGCAAAAGTTTTATTGGAAAAAATACACTCAGTGTAATAATACATGGAGTAGGTCTGTAGAAAACACCTYAAAGTGCTGTGTAAGGAAACAATGCTGAGTGCAGTCAGGCCTTAGATGAAAGCACAGCCATGTGAAATGGAAGACAGAGGCTGCATTTGGCAAAATAATAGACTCTAACTCCTGAATTGGAAATCAATTCAATCCAGGTCAGAGTTGACTGAAAAGTCACATCTTTGATTAAGAAATTGCTTTCTATAGATAGATGATGAAATGAAGAAAGCTGTACATTCAGCATATTCACTGTTTAGTGCCAAGAACTGGTTACTTTCTTCTTTCCAAACTGGCCTCCATGGAGGGTTGGAGCACTTGGCTGACTCTGCTGGATCCAGCTGCTGATTTCAGACTGTTGTGGATTGGCAGTTTACAGCCAGCCAAAGTTTGAGAAGTGTCACTCACAGGCTTTTGTGGGGTGGGGTTATTGATGCTACCCTGCTTRTTCATCTATAGAATCATGGATTAGTGGAATGTTTGGAGTACTCACAACAGAAATAGCTTTCATTGCCCTTCAAAAGAAAAAAATTAGACTGGCACTGATCAATGACTTGAGGAGGTGAAGCATATTTGTTGGACACTGGCATTTTTGTAGAGATACAAATTTAAGTAAACAAAATACCTGCAGTGTTGTTCCTCTCAATTTTTCAGAGAAGTGTTATGAAAAAATCTTTCCAACTATAGATTTTTCACTTGCTGTAACTTCAGTATCATAATTACCCCTTCCAATATAGAATTTTTTTTTCTGTGCTTGTTACAATATCTGACCTTTCTTTGGCTATGTGTGTTT
Source organism: Alauda arvensis (assembly GCA_902810485.1). Classification (NCBI taxonomy): domain Eukaryota; kingdom Metazoa; phylum Chordata; class Aves; order Passeriformes; family Alaudidae; genus Alauda; species Alauda arvensis. The sequence continues at coordinate 935,278 of CADDXX010000150.1, read as the reverse complement.
CTGGTTAGAAAGCTGAGGAATCATTCACCTCATGAGTCTCTGCTATTTAAATTTCTTAATGTTGCTTGAATTCAGCATCTCTTCAAATACAGCAAGGAGGTGCTACAGTGTAATGGTGATGATTTTYCCCAAGTCAGGCATCCAAATTCTTCTCCATTCTTTCAATATACCTTCTGATTAGGAGCTGCACTGTTCARGAGGTGTGTAAATAATGCTGAGTTTTCTTTCATCTTGTCCTATCCACCTGATGTGGAATCAGGTTCTTGAGTCTTTGAGGATCCATACTGCTGTAATTAGCTATATTAAACTGAATTTATAACACAGGAACTTCAARGCACTGTGAGTCTGAGCTTTCCTAGTACATTGTTTTGACATCTGGCAAATCCAGGTAAWAGAGCAGTGCAAATAACCCTTCTGACTAGAGGGAAGAAGAGTCTTGTCTCAGCAGAGTCTCTTTAGTTGATAAATGTTGTTCAGTTTGACAAAAGAAATGGGAAAAAAACTTTATAATTGGGTTTTGGCTCTTGGGTTTTGGCTCTTGGGCTTTATTTTCCTTTTTTCACAGGCTTTTGAAATAGGCCTTCCACAAACCTCCATTGATCTTGTTACTCTCTAGTATTTATTCTCATTCTTACTTGCTGTGTCTTGGAAATGGGGATTTTCTTGGTTCTCATGAAGCTTATGACCTTTTAAATTTACAAATTGTATCTGCTGTAGGTGGAATGTGTGCCCAGTTGTAAGGCCTGGTGCAGTCTCACTGCTGTTTTATGTGTGGTTYTTTCCCAACAGTGAATGGGGAGCAGGAGAACAGAGTCCAGAAAGGAAATGGATATTTCCAAGTGCCACCACATACACCAGTTATTTTTGGTGAGGCTGGAGGACGCACTTTGTTCAGGTATAAAAACTTAAAATATAAACTCAGTGGCTGAACAATCCAATCCTGCAGTATCAATGTATTTATGTTGTACCTGGAGCTTAATATTTGCCTGCATTCTGTTCTGGTGGATCTTCCCTCTTCTGCAGCTGCTCCTCAAGAGAACACTGGAAAGATCCCACTGGAGGGAGCAAGCCATGGTTATGGGACTTAAAAGGTGGCTTGCAGAACTCTGACAAAATACTTCATTGCAATTTATAAAATGAAATGTGGCTTTTTTTTTACATCACTGCTTGTGCACATTTCCTGCAATTGGTTTTATTTTCCTTKTAGTGAGGGCTTAGCAGGTGCTTTATATGCAAAGCTCATTTTTCCCAAGGAGGAGAAAATTGCTGTATGCCAGGTGCCTTTCCTCTTCTCCTGACAGTTCTGTAGTTCAACACTCAAACATAACACAGTCCAGAGCAAAGCACTTTTATACATTTTCTGTGTCAGACCTTAATCTCCTGAGATCTTACTCCCTGTTTCTGCTCTGGGATCTGTCTTCCTACAGCTCCTTTTAGTCTTTACAGAAAATAAGTGATCCCTTCCCCCCAGTAAGTTCATGATCCTAACAGAGTTCAAGCTCCACTGCCCATTAAGAGGGCAGAACCTCTCCTGAAAGCTTTTTAATGCAAATGGCAATAATTGTTGTTACAATCAAGGTTGTTTCTGTGTGTCTCAGGTTGTTATGTCGGGATTCAGGGGGTGAAACTGAATCCATGCTCCTTAATGAGACGGTGCCACAATGGGTCATTGACATCACTGTGGATGTAAGTATTGGGTGTGTTCGTTTGGCTTCTTTTAGTTTGTTTTTTATAAGATGTACTACAATTAAATCAGCAGCATCTTAAATGGCTTTCTAAATTTTTGCTGTGTTTGTATTTTAAAATAAGTGGTCTCAAGGTCTGTAATCAAGACCCTTCAAAATGCATCATTTTTTGATATGTCCAGTTAAAGTAGTTTTGCTCAATTCCTTTTGACAGACTGTCTTAGATAAAGAATTCAAAGTCCTGTGCATAATTGGTATCATTTTCAAGTGAGGAACTCAGGAACAGAGAATACACTTCATATTGCTGCTGTCTTTTGATACTATCTAATTGCCTTTGAAATGAATGATAATTTAGATTCAAAAGCTAGATGATCTGTGCATCATCTAAATTGAAGTGTCTCAGGAGTGTGAGTAATTTGGAAGTTGGCTGTGGTGGGGATGTTGATTAGGAATCTCTCATGGGTTTTGATAATTAGGAGCTGAATATACTTCACATAGCAGCTGCTGCAAATAGGAGCTGATAAGGGTTCATCCTAAATTAACACTTCTGAAACTTGTYTCCTTCTAGAAAAATATGCCCAAGTTCAATAAGATTCCCTTCTACCTCCAACCTCATTCTTCATCAGGGGCAAAAACTCTAAAAAAGTAAGTAATGCAAATATGACTATTAACATTGAATATCCAAGTTACAGGAAAAAACCTGCAAGCTGAAGGAGAAAAACAACAAAAAAAACCACCAAACCAGTCACTGATTTCCCAGAGAATTGTTTTGTGCTTGATGGATTTGTAGAAGTTCTTAGTCATTTAACAGCATTGCTCTAAAGCATTAAGTTATTTCAGAATATTTAAAAGAACTGTGGATTTGGGTTCAACAGGCAAATGTACAAATTTATGCTAAGAAATGTCTAAGAACTAACTACTGAAAAGGGACTTTGTCTTTTGTGGTATTTAATCAGCAGATGAATTTATAGATTGTTACTCTCTTCAGAACCACAGCTTTGTTTCCTGTTGCTAACAGAGATAAATAATTACTTTTTGAAAGGAAAAGGGCAAAAACTGCCAGGAGGGAATGCAGACAGTCACATGAGCTGTCACTAGGAGCTGGGTTGGTTAGAAATCAATGCAGATTTTTATCTGGTCTTTTGAATATCTCGGCCACTTTTCTGAGGTTTTTTACTGTGGGGCTCTTTGGATAAGTTGCTGTTACAATCATGATGTTCTGGGTGTTCCTGATAATTTACTACTAGACAACATAAAGATGATCTCTGTGTCGTGGCACAGATTGCTACAGCTAAGGAAGGTGTTGTGAAGATAAGTGATACAGTTTGGTTCAAGTTTTTTTTCCTGACAAGCTTCTGTAACTCCTGCAGAGACAGGCTGTCAGCCAGTGACATGCTGCAGGTAAGAAAAGTGATGGAACACGTGTATGAGAAAATCATCAACTTGGATAACGAGTCCCAGACAACGAGCTCCTCCAACAATGAGAAAGCAGGAGAGCAGGAAAAGGAAGAGGACATTGCTGTGCTAGCAGAGGAGAAGATTGAACTTCTGTGCCAGGACCAGGTCAGTTCCCTGTGATCAAAACCAAGCCCTAGCAGTGAATTGGTTGTGAATTTTTTGAGTTCTGAGCTTGAAATACGCCATAGATTGTGTGTTACCTTTAAAACTAAGTAAATGTTTTGACATGAGGTTAACTTAGTGCTGACACACTTCTATGTTGCAGTTAGTTTCTGGCAGTTGCATTTAGGCAGATGAAAGATTTTTCATAATAAACCTGTTTAATTTGGTCTAACATGGGGCCCTTACAGGGTTACTGATAGTGAACCAAAGGGCTTAATACAATTCCATTGAGTTTTATTTTTAGCATTTCTGGGATGTTTTGAATTCCGCTTTTTTGGCAGTTCTCAAAAGTGGTCCAAAACCACTAATTGCCTAATAAATGTAATGGAGATTAGGTACTGAGGAGGTGATTGTAATCTGAAGCTACATGCCACTCTGCTAAAATCTTTCAGTAATGCATCAGGCTTAGTTGCTGACTGAAATATCTGAATCTCTGCATGGCTCATCTTGATATCAGTTTCACAATCCTGCGGGTGAACTGGAGCATTTGGTTTTGTTGGGGTTTGTTCTTTTAATTCCTGCCGGCCTGGCAGATTTGTGGAGTGCAAGCTGGCTCTTTGCTGTGCAGGTGTTGGACCCCAACATGGACCTGAGGACTGTGAAGCATTTCATCTGGAAGAGTGGTGGGGACCTGACCCTGCACTACCGCCAGAAATCCACGTGAGGCAGCGCCCAAGCCRGAGCCCTCATCGCTGCCTGACCTTGCTGTGCTGGTTCCAAGAGTAGTTCTAGAGCAGCCCACTGAACCCCTAAGGTAGAGGAGWCTTCTAATGCCTCAATATGGATGGGAAGTAAACATTAAAGTGACTAATAGACCTGTAATATAGAGGAAAAAAAAAAATCTATGACTTAAACTAAAGTCTGTCCTAGTCTCAGTCAATGAGATGGGAGGTCCCTGAGTGGTTTGTGTTGTGTGAGGTGTACAGAGGGTGGATGATAACCCAGTGCAGACTTTTGCTTCCTCCTTTTTGCTTTTGGTTTTTTTATTTCCAGAACATAATCCCCCTCATCTGCTCATGCTCAGTATCAAACAGGTTTGGCCCTATTAGTCACTGTTCACAATGTAACTAAGAACTGCACRCAAGGTATTTTTAGAACATTCCATTCATAAAGTTCCAGCAAATGATAGTTCTCACAGGTTACTTAAGCATTTCTACCACTAAAAAAGAATTTTGGGAAAGAAAAGACCAGAAAATAGGTATTGTATACTTGAAYGAATGGGCCCATTTAATTGCAAACCAAGGGTTAACATGAGAATTGTGTTAATTGCTTTAGAGAGCTGTTGACATGCAAGATAAGAACACTAGAAAAATATCAGAGCAGTGTGAGTCCAGTGATGCTGTGCATCATAATAGAGTGAACATGCTTTGCAGCAACTTAGAGATTTTTTTTTTTCTAAATAWATATGTAACTACTTCCTGCACTGTATCCTAGGTGTGCTAAAGACACACTAGTCTAATTTTTTGGTAACTGTGCTCCAAAGGTATGTGACATTTTGTTAAAACTTCAAACCATTCTGATTATAACTTCATTATGTTTAATGTTAAACTTTAGAAACTTCTCAGCAGATTTCATATTCATGAGGTAAAAATAACTGATTCTTCTTTTCTGAGGTTTTATATGCAATTGTTCTTTTGTTGGAGATTTATGCAGATCTTGTTTTCACTGCTATTTCTAAAAATCTGTGACTGTCATAGGCTCATGGTAATCTTTTATAGAAGTTTAACTTATTGGGGGGAGGGAGGGTAAGGGCCTTTCAGCTTTTTGTGAGAAAAATGTGGGGATATCCCAGAGAACCATTTGTAGCCAGAGCAAATTACARATCCTCATAGAGAAATGGTTTAGAAATGACTCTTGTCTGAAGCAGAAGCACAAGTGCCTTCAAGGGGCAGTATATTATTGGAGTTTCTTCAGGAGACACATGCTCTAGCCCTTCCTGTATCTTGTGATCAAGATTTAGGTTGAGGCCTAAGGAAAGTCCCAATAAATTATATTACTGGGATTGTATTGGTCAGACAAAAAGTAAAGTATTTTTCATCATGTTTTATTTGAAAAAATAGTCAAAATATAGTCAAAATAGTCATTCCCTTCTGCACTTCTAACCCAATAAAACAAGTTCATTGCTTGGACAAAACCATGGTTCMGAATTAAGCTAGCATGTCCTTTCCCATCATTTGAGAATCAGGTTCAGTTTTTTATCCCCATTTCTGTGTATGCTTAGTTTGACACAACTGTGCTTTAACTGCACAKTTTTAGTGCTATTTGTGAATTAAACAGTTAAACAGAACTAACTTTTATTGGTAAATTGTCCTGACTTGTATTTATTAATAGCAGGGGTCTTTGTCTGTTCCAATAGGCACTGTTTGGGTTATGTTTTGTTTCCTGGTTGTCTTCCTGTCCTATTGTATCCATTGGAGTTGCTCACAGTAGTTTTTTTTTTTTGTTTGAAATCAGCCCAAGGTTGTAATTTTCCTTCTGTTTTTTTCTTTCTAACCATCCTGAAACACAGTAACAGGAAAGATTAATGGAAGAGTCTGCAATGCCAGAAGGGTAAATGATGTTTCACAGTTGTATAGAATAAAAGGCTTTAGTTAAAATATTTGCAAGTTGTTTTGTGTACTAGATGAATTGTGCAATTTTGGAGCTTGAATTTGACCAAGGGCTTCAGAGTGCTTTGAGGCCTCAAGTAATGCCATGGCTGAAGAACTGGCAGTGCCTTAGCAGAATCCTGTGAACATAATCTCATAATGTGGTTGAATGTAAGAATTTCTGAGGTGAGCAGACCTTCAGATGTGACCTCTGAGTCCTGTTGAGGGGAGAAYGTCCCATGGGCAGTGCTGCTTTTGCACCATGGAAGTATTTTGTGCTAACAAGTGACTCTTGCCAGTTGCTGCTGAGYTGTCTGGGTGTGGAGAGGTTGTAAGAGGCACATGGGAAACCCAGCTGAGTTGGAAATGCCAGGACAGAATGCTCAGAGCTTTTGCTGTGGGAGTTGTCAGCTGAGTTGCTCTCTCAGAGGGCACAGTAATTCAGTGCCCAGATGTGCTCCCAGATTCCCAGCTCTGACTTGGAGTATAAAGTGAGACAAGGGATTTTTTACTACTACCTTTTCAATTCCATCACCTTTTGTGGAGTTGTGCTGTCTGTAAGAGTCCTGAAGGAGGAGGAGAGCATTGAGTTAATACAAGATCACAGCTCCTGGGAACATTGTGAACAGAGACTTCAGATTGCCAGAATCATAGGAAAGGCTGCAGATTTGCAGAAGTTATTTAATTTCCAAGTTTATAATGGGAAGGAGTTGTAAATCTAGTTTTAGTACTACAGCATTTAAATAGTGTTTGACAGATAATTTTTTTATTCTTTTTAGGTGGGGTGGGGCTGAAAACAGGAGAGCTTGGCTCAGAACTTACAGCTGAAGTGCAAGTATCATTTTAGGATGAGAACTGCTGGGAGRATTTACCAGTAACTTTAAGAAACACTGAAAAAATATTCCAAATGAGCTCTAGGCAGAAAGGTTATAGACTCCCCTTCCCTGGAAGTGTTCAAGGCCAGACTGGATGGGGCTCTGAGCAATCCTGTTCTGGTGGAAGATATCCCTGCCCATGGCAGGGGCTTGGARCTGGATGAGCTTTATTACAGAATCATRRATGGTTTGGGTTGGAAGGGACCCTAGTGTAGTTCTACTTCTCAGTCTTAGGATTCATTAGTTGGATTATCCATGTATTCCCCAGGAGAGGGGCAGCCAGGGACTGGCAGGACAGTTACTGGTATAGAGACATTACAGCCAGGTCATGTCTTTTTCCTTTCACAGAGGTCCTGTTTGATTCAAACTTTATCCCTAGAAATGTATTGTCCTTGACATTCAGAGTCCATCTTTAAGCACAGTTTTACCCTGTGGATGTGGTGCTGGCTCCTGAACAGAGCCAGGTGGAGTCAGCTCCCAGCTGGATCACAGAGCTGTTGGGAGCACACACATCCTTAACAAGGAAGTGCTTGATTGAAATAGCTCCCTGTACTACAGTGGAGCTTTTTCTGTACAGAGCTGTGCAAACRCCATGCTGACTACAGCCTGCCTGGGATGTGTCTGATCTCTCTCTGAGGATATTGTGCCACTATTCTAAATGTCTTCTTCAGGGRACTCTGAATGCTTCATTGCATATTGTAGCTTAGAAAGGTAACTTTGAGCCAACACTTGAAATTCTGCTGCAGCAGAAGCAGTGCCAGTGTTTGCTTAAGGCAAAAGCCAAGAAGGAGGTTGTGTGGGCAGTGCCCAGGAAATGGAGCACTAACACAGTCTAATCAGTGCAATGAGTAACCTGCTGCTTTTTCTTAAGAGCCTGTTCTTGTGTGACTGCTTGGAGGTGAAAACCCTTGCCCAGTTTTGGGGGAAGATGGAGAATGCATGTGGAAGTACACGGGCCCAGCACTCCTTGAGTGGTGTGATYTCTGCTCAGCATTGCAGAGATCCATTTTCCTGCCTTTCTGAGTCAAGTGTAGCTGAGCAGCCTCTGCACAGAGCCTAGAGCAGTACAGCAGGAGGTTCAGTGGATTGTCAGGCCTGCTGTGAAAGTTTAAGAGGGAAAATTAAATCACCACTGCCTGAATTTGGTGTTATAATCTACCAGTAGGTGTTAARGACAATAAATACATCCATTCATTCAAGTCCAGCATCCATATTGCTGTTAATAATGAGCTTTGCATGTTTATCTCTAGGATGGTTATTTCCTTATCATGATCTTGGGGGTTTGCAGTCATTCCCAGTCCAGGGTTATGCTGTATGGAAAGTTCCCATGGATCAAGTGAGCCTCAGTTGGGGCAGGGCTGGGCCAGCTTCCTGGGGCTTTGTTGAGCAGAGGTTTGAGTTCCCAGGTGAGAGGAGAGCCCCAGGGCTCTTCCTGGCTCAGCCCCATCAGCCCTGGCTGCTGTGGCCCTGGCAGGAGCAGGGCTCAGTGGAGATGGGCTTTGCTTAATCCTCAYTCTAATACTTGAGCTGCTGGCAGCTCTGTGGATTTAACATCTGCCAGAGCYGTGTCCTCAGGCTCAACTGGTAATTTTAGAGAGCAGCTCAGGGCTGGAGGCTCATCCTGTTGTGTCTGGCCACATGAACCACCCTGCTGCTGTAATGTCTGAGGTGACCTCCTCCTGTTCTACCCTTCTGCTGCTGCTGCCCAGATAATCCTCCTTGTGTCTGCAGAAGAGCTGCTGCTGTCAGGTTTAGTGTGAGACACAGGTCACACCCAGCTCCTGCTGACCTGGAAACGTTTGGGACAGCAGCAGGCTGAGTGGCTGTTTGCTCTTGGCTCTGAATCCACCCACCCTCAGGAGCTTCTCCCATTCTTTTTAGATTTTTATTTTGAAGCCAGAATTCCAATCACTTTCCTCACTTTGCACCCCCAAACAGGAGTATTCTCTCCTTTCTGGGCTGCAGCTGTGAGGGAGTATCCAAGCTGGTGAGAAAAGAAATTTGATGAGGAGGTCCAACTCTTCACCTCATTTAGCATTTGAATGATCAGGTTTCAGGTTTGGAGAACACAACACTCTCCTGGATCAAGGTTGGAGAACACAACACTCTCCTGGATCAAGGTTTAACTACTTGGTTTGCCAAACCCCTTCCCAGAGCCAGTTAACACACAGAGGCTGGACAGACTGAGGGGAGTTTAAAGCCATTTATTAGGATGACATTTGAAGTCTAGCATAAGTTTTGACATTCCCTGCTCTTAGATTTCTAAAAGGTKTTTATGGTACAGAGTCACTTAAAGGAGCTCTTACCCTCTCATGGCCATTTCTGAGAAAGGTAAAGGACTAGAAACAGTCCTAAATAAACAACATGAATAAAACACCACCTAGGTGTCTTCAGGCATCAGGCTCCAAGATCAAACAAACCTAGGAACAGTTTAAATTACATTTATTTTTAGTGTTTGGCTGTTTGCCCTTGCAACAGTCAGCTGGGGGAACAAGATAGGAAATGTATTTTAGCAAAATAGGAAATAAAATCGGCTCACAATTAACAGACCCTTAGGAGACTAAAATTCACTGTCAATTCTTCTGCCTTTAGTTAGAGTTTAATACATTCTTTAAAGCAACAGGAMCTTTGACAATCCCATTCAGAACTACTGTACTTGCAGTATTTCAGACTAACAACAGATCAAGGACTGATTTTTTTGTCAGGGTAGAYTCATCTGAAGCTCATGTGCTGTGGCTGTCCCTGCACCCTTTGGCTGAAGCTGAGCTGTCACAGACAAACCTGTGGGACCCTGAGTYCCCCCACATCAGTACCAGATTCCAGCCCAGTTCAGCTGTCACTCACTGCCCTGCACAGAGCACAGACAGAGCAGGAGCCAGGGCAGGGCAAAGGAAATCAGGCAGTGTTGTGCTAAATAAGTGAACTTTATAGCCTAAACACATGCCATGTGCTTCATTTACACAGGATTTTCACTGCAGTAGCTGAATTATTGCCTAGCAGCAGCTTTGAATTCCATGATAAATCAGTGCCCTGAGGATTATAAAGCCATCCTTTTCTTCCATTGTTTATGTCAYGTTTGCCATTACATTCAGAAGTGATTTGGAGACAGATGCAAACAAAAAAAAAGCTACAAAAACCAATTTGCTGGTGCTGTACAACAGCCCGACATCCTAAACTTACAACAATTTGTATAAAAATAGTAAAAGCACAAGCAAAGGAAATCTATTTCTTGGTCACTACAGAAGCCAAGACATTCAATCTTCACCAAAAAGATTCATCACCCCTACTTTAAAATCAACTTCAATTTGTTTCAAGTAACCACCATCATTGTTTATTTAAGTGCAAGGCCACCACCTGGTCCTCTCAAGAGCAGAGGTGAATGACAGGACCCAGCAGCAGGGCTTTGTCCCCTTTGGGGCTGCACTTCCAAACCCCACACTATTTCCTTCCTGCCCTAGCAGGTGTAAAGAAGGTACACTAATGACTGTTGCAGAGAAGGGAATTAAACCAAGAAAAATAAGGGTCTAGTAAGAGTACTAGAGTAGTAAGTAAAAGTATCTTAGTGTAAGAAGTCCTTGCAAGTCACAAGAACAGTCTGACCAGGATGATGTACCATTAGAAAAGCTTTCTAACAAATCAAAACTAGAAGTATTTTTAATGCCATCAAACATACTGATAAAAATCATCACTAAGTGCCACTGCTCAGACACAGTGCCTTTGGAAATACATTCAGGAGCACTTGTGGGCAAATGTGAATTCCAGAACTTGAYGTTCTGCCAGTTTCCAACTTGTTTCTGCATCAATTTCTCTATTGATTGGGTGATTTTGGACAGCATTCAAATTCTGAACATAGACCAATCCATTAAACAGTGATTGGAAAAGACAACAGGATATGTACTTCATGTGATTTCTTTTCTAGTTTTGTCTACACTAACAAAATAGAGTAACTGTAATTCTTTCAAGATCAGAAAAATATTCCARGCTGTAGCACTGCAGCATTCAGCAGTCTGTAAACAGCAGCAGGGTCCATTTCACTCAGCATCTTGTGCAGCTGCTTCTCCTTTCTGCTCCCTTGCTGCTTCATGCTCTGGTGTTTCTGGAGCAGTGGTTACTGAGCTCTCAGTGCTGTTCACAAGCACCTTGGATTCCTGGTTATCAGCATCAGTTCCTAGTGTTGGTTTGGAAGAAATGTCATGAGGAAGCTCCAGAGAAGGTAAAGATGGAATGGAAGGCAGGAGGGCATCCAGTGTGGGCTGCTTGCCTGATCCTTCAGGATATGGGGTTAAACCTTCAGGGTCCACAGYTGAGGCATTTTCTGGGAAATGGAGATAGTTTGTAAAAAAACAAAACATATCAGGCTAACAGACAGTGCCTCACATTTTCATTTAAAGAAGTAGACCCACATTCTGTAAACTTAAGGAAAAGCACATTAGATAATTCCATTTCTAAACCTGATTTCTGCTTTCTCCATCCCACGTTTGCCATTCTTGCTGATTTTTATTAAAATCTGCCCATTTCCAAAAATTGTGATGATGTTAAGTGAGCATGAGTTGGTGCCATTCCAGAATTAAGATCTAAAGGAAATCTTGAGTGCACTTACCAAAATAAGCAGAGGCTTCACTATTTGGCATTAATGTTTCAGGRCCTGCAGAAGCCCCTGCTGCTGGCATGTTGAAGGAGGCAGATGGGGACAGGCTGGACRCTTCTGTTAGGCTTGTGAACTCAGAAACTGAAATTCCAGACATATCTAGAAATCCTGAAGGAGAAAGCAAGTATTASATGCAACACAAAATCCTAGATTCAAAAGGATGTGTTCTATCCAGAAGTCAGGGGTATGCAAATAAATGTAACTTTTGTGCTACCCAAATTCTACAGCTCTGAAATCCAGGRAAGCCAAAAACCTCAAGGAAAACTCCCACCACTGCACATAGTTCTGAATTTCGATCTCCAGCTTGTTTAAGACTATATTAATTTAATTAAATGTACTCTAAAGAATTGGAAAGCACCCAAGAAAACATACCTGGATCCATAACTCTCTGGAGAGGRGGAGGAGGAGAAAGTTCCCTTCCTGGTGAGTAACCACTCATTTCTGTGGAATGATCCAAGTTCATAACTGTTTCAGAGCTGTCATTCTGAGAGGTAGGTGCCAACAATGGAGTCTGGAATAAGACAGCAAGAAGTAAAAACACTGTTTTACATCAGAATCTTCACCTGTAGCCAACCCTCCTATGAAAGCATCTTGCCTGTCTCCACATGYACCAGTTCAGAGAGAAGCTGTGATGCTGAAACTGAAAGCCAAACATCACTTAGGCCATGTTCCAGTTCAGCCTTTTAAAGCCAGTCTGTGTCTTTCTCCTAGAGAAGTAGGTGTTCTAACATGATYCTCATTGACTGGCACAGCTGTAGGATGCAGGACTTGAAAACAGGGAGAAAATTCCTGGCAAGAATTTGTATCAGTTGATACTGGTGATCTGGCATCTGCTCAGCAGCATCAGCTCTCCCTTTCCCTTCACCCAACTCCATTTCATTCAAGCAAAATTCAGTGCTGTACWCAAATATTCTGCATTACCACTGTCCCAAACAGCAGAACATTTTGAAACTCCAGAGAACATAGCAGAGATTGGAATCTTATCTCTTTCCTACCTCTGTGTAGCCATTAGTGGATGGCACAGGAGTTCCAGCTTCTGGTGAGGATGAAGGTGATTTGCTTTCTGGCTTTTTCTTTGATGTTATGGATTGTGTTGGAATTCTGTGCAAATAGCCATATCCAATACCACACCCTAAACTGCACAAGAGAAAAAAATCAAGACACAAAAAAAGTGCTCTTAACAAAGCCAATAGTTTAAACTTTGACTCTTAAGCAAGAAGGATGTCTGTCTTTTATCTATAGCAGGAAATACCTACCTGCAAGGATTTCCACTTCAGAGTACTCAAGGAACACTCTGCAATCAACTTTGACACATGCACAGCTTAGCTTTCAGTGAATTATTTTATATCTTTACAAAATATTTAATCTGACCTGCTGCGGGTTTTGTTCTTGCTTTAGCTGAATGTTTTGACTATGAGAATGCAGATAAAGAATCTGCTAATGGGGAACTCAAGACAGGAGTTTTGCCATTTGATTCAACTGGAACAGGATTAGATCCTGAATGTGCCCAATTCCTAGTTCTAAGCTGATTTTTTTTAATGTAAAGATTAACAGTTTTGGGTTAACTTGGAAACACCAATAACTGACAGTAGTAATACTCCAAAGAGGAGCTCATTTACAGCAAGGGTAAAACCTGTCATCAAGAGAGATCAGTACCTTCCTTCTCCACCCCAAGCTCCATTGGGAGTCACAACTACCTCTCGGATGGAATCTGCTTCAGTGTTATAAACCATCAGCTTCAGAGGCTTCCCCTCGTGGGATTCTATCAGGGAAAAGAAATCCTCTGACTATGGAAAAAAAAACCAAAGAAGTAGTTAATTAATCCAAATGTGCAAGTGAACATTTTACACAGTTATTTACTCCATGTGAGATACTGAACACCCAGAGAAAGAAAAATCACCAGTGGTGTTTGATCTTTAGTGGCAAYTTCTTTYTACTGTCAGACTAAAAAGAAAAACAATGTTTACCTTAACAATAAAGCTTCTGCCATAAACATCAACCTTCCAMAATCCCCCAGATACTTGATTAGATTGATCCAAAACCCAAATTCTGCACCAAGCACTTGGCAGGCACAGAGACCATCCCTCCCTGCCAGGAGGAACATGCACCCACCTCCTGGAGAATCTGATCAGACCCAACCACATAGTCAGTGTAAGGCTGGAGCCCAGCCAGGGCCGCAGGAGACGAAGGCTCAACGTCCTGTGAAAGAACCACACGAGTCATCTGCACCACAGCAGGATCAAAAACAAGATCAAAACAGATCAAAACCAAGAACTAGCTCCCAGAGCAAGGAAGGAAAGAACATTCTATTRGTGGGATAAAAAAGAAGTTCTTTAACAGTCTACATCTATGTGTGACATCCTGTAAAACATGGATGAGTAAGAAAGATGTAAAACATGATGAGGAAGAAAATTTTACCAATTTAAGATTACATCCTCTGAATATGTTGAGAAATTGCATTTACCTAAACAGCCAGAAACATAAACATGGTTTCCTAGTCAGTTCTACTCTTTCAGCTCTTCCTCCTAATTTTAAAATAAATTTGTGGTGCATTTTGTAACGTTGACACTACTTTAATGAAGTTTAGCCAACACAGAGACACCAATCAGACCAGAATCCCTTTTCTTTTGCCATTGATTCTTCAACATAAAACAAAAAAACCCTTCCCACCAACACTATTTGATCCGGTTGGGATGGGGTTATTTTTGTCACTCACTATCACTGGAAACCCCGTGCCACCCACTCCTTGTCCCTACTCAAACAGCTCAGACCTTCGAGACTGTTCCCTTCCTGTGTGTGATTTTATCACTGTACTTTACATTTCTGCTAAACATCTCGCTGTACAATAATGGGCCAGCCAAGAATTCCTGCTCACCAGAACGTGCCAGACGTGTTCATTGGCTCCCTGGAAGCTGCAGAACCTCACACTGGCCCCAAGGAGGCCTTGTCCTCCCCACATGTTACTGGGGATCACCTCCACCTCTCGGATTTTCATGGTTTTGATGTTATACACCTCCAGCTTCACTGCTTTCTCAGCATTTGCCTTCAGCAGGTCTTTCAACATGTTGTTTTCCTTGTTCTGTAAGCAGAGATGCAGCATTTACATTATTTCCAGTTGCACCTGTAACATCTGTAGCAGAATTTGAATACAAAGAATCAAAACTATCAAAGCTTAGGCTCTGTGGTTCACAARCAATCCCAGCAATTTCCAATTCAATTTTCTYTTACTAGAAAGCAGTCAATACTGTCAACACACATCCCTTTACATAAATACTTCCTGTTATTCCATTTCATCACTGCCATTCCTGTCCTTCACAACTGCTGTTAAATAATACCAGCAGTATCAGATGCCAACTGTGTAATCTTACAAAGGGCAGAAACATTTCACTTCATGTCTCTGAGCCCCATCCCTCTTCAACAGCCCTTCAAAGCCMTTGCAAACTGGCTGTGAAAGAATATCTTCATTTCTGTCATGTTAGGAGATTAAATCATCTTCCCCCAAAATCTGCAATCTGCCCTTATAATGATCACTTCCAAAAAAAGACATCTCTCMTAAATGAATTCAGTTTGTATGTGGTTAGGGTGGAACATGCAAGGCAAAGCTCTGAGCCTTTTAAAGAAACTAACAAAACCCCATCAAGCCAAAACTCAACTCTTAGAACACACAGAAACCGTGTTCTTGGTCTCAAAAGTAGAAGTAGACAGGCTATGATTCTTTTTCATGTTTTATCAAAGTTTGAAACAAGTTAAACAAATGCTGAGCTCTTGAGTACTGACTCACCAGTTCAGTATTCACYTTGTGGCAGGAAATGTGTACAAATGAGCAATAACATAAACATTGTGTTAACCTGTTAAGAAGYTAAGGTAAGTAAAGGCATAAACAAAACCTTCCCTTCAAACCTGGATCTGGCCAAAGAGACTTTGAACAGCTGCAAGTTTTACTTTACTTTTGATGTCCAATGTGAAAAGTTTCTCTGCTTTTGACAGTTCTGGCTTTTACCTTCCACCATCACCACAGCTCGTGTGGGGTGGAAAACAAACAACCCTGAAATTGTTTGAGACTTACAAGCCTCGTGTGTCCTATGGCAATGATGAAATCAAAGAAAGGTTCCAGGCCTCCTCKTTGGGCTGGGGAGTTCTCTTGAACCTGCAGAACACAACATTTTATTGTCATTCTACTCTGCTCTCCAGTTATGTAAGTGAAAGTGTTAATCTTTACACTTGATTCAATATTTACTTTTGAGTTGAGCCAGAGATAAGGCACCAAATGACTGCCCTCAAGAAGCAATCCACRATTAGGACCTTACTTTTATAAAACTATGAACAGATACCCAAATCAAGTAAAAAGCAGGTTTTGAACCCCATATAAGACACAAATGCTGTGATTCAGAGTTCACAGCCTGGAATCATTAAATACTGAATACTTTGGAGAAAGGCTTGGTTTTCAACGTGCTGCTGCAGGATTTTCTTCCATGGTTCTGACAACCTGAGCACAGTGAGAATCCCCACTTGCACCAGAGSCATTTTTCCATGAACACAAGTGACAGCTGGGTTCCCACATTTGCAGCCAGGAATATTTACACAAGTACACCACAAACACACACCTGCCCACACCACAGGCTGTGGTCAGGGAAACTGCCACCACTTACAAAAGATTCTCAACAGCTGGGACATCTCAATTCCATTAGAACCAAAGTTATCATAGAAGAGATRCCATCAATAGAGAGAATACTTCTAAAACACATTCATACCAGGAAAAACCCCAGCAAAAGTTCACAGATTACATTAAAGTTCACCCACTTTGAGGTACACTGACAAAGGAAGATGGTGCTAAGGAATCACTGCAATCCTACTGACAGTTTGCTCCTGGCTTCACTATCTGTTAACTCAGTAGCCTTTAATCTAAGACATATTAGAATCCTGAGGGCCACCTCACAATTTAAGCACAAAATTATAACCCAGGCATCATCTAAACTGAGAAGTTMATTGCTAGGAAAGTTAAAAATCTTGTATTTGGTCTGGTGTTACCAAAATGCTGGATACATATTTTTACTTTTTTTTAATAGATAAAGTTGTATTTCTTGAGGCTTTTGCTGGCAGAACTGTCTATAAAAGTTATATATTTAATAGAATAGTTACTTCAGCAAAAAGCTTCTAAAGCAAAATAAGAATRAAAATCATGCTTTATTTTTAAACAGTTAAGACTGAGCACTGTAACTACAGCTGGAATAGAAGTATTAACTTTCATCACAACCCCGARCTGCATCCAAAGCAAACAGACAACTCTGTATTTGTGCTGAGAAACACACAATGCAGATGAAGTGSAAACGGCCCGTGGCAACAACGCTCCCCTTCTTATCCCAGGGAGAGGAAACACCCACTAAAAGAAAGGATAACTCATGCAAACAGCTGTTCTCTGCCCATCCTTAAACTTCCAGGTAGGCATTTCCACCACCGTGCGTGCGGACATCTGCTAAAGAGAGGAGTTACAACAGACTTGCATCTACACCTGGGAGAGGCAGCCACGGAGAGAAACACCGCTGGAGCGGGAATGAACCCTATTACAGGATGTTGTGAAGATCCACAGAGAAGGGAGCAGGGAAAGAAGGAGGGAAGACGGGGAATATGGAGAGATGAAGAGGGAGAAAAGGCGAACAGGGAGAAAAGGAGGGGAGCAGGGAGGGAAGAAGCGCTGTTCTACTCTTGAACTACTTCAAGCAGCCCCACAGGCTCCCCCAGGTCGCTGGTACCGAGAGCGGCGCGGCCGCCCCGCCCCTGCCGGCGTGGCAGCTGCGGGAAGGCGCCAACAGGTGCGAGCCGAGGCGACCGAGCCACCACGGGCGGGATGCAGCAGCGGGACCCCGCGGGACCCGCCCCAGCGCCCGCCGCCCCTCGCGGCCCTCCCAACCTCCGTCCYTGCCGCTCCCCGCGGGCCCGGCGGCGGCCGCCTCACCCCGTGCACGTGGAAGCCCTCGGCGCCGCCGCCGGGGCCCTCGGAGCTGGATCCCAGCCCCATGGCGGCAGCCCCGGCACCGCTCCGCCGGCACCCGAGCCGAGCCGGCCCTCAGGCGGCGGCGGCCCCCAGCATCGCCCTGACGCCGCTCCCGCAGGCCCGAGCAGCCGAGCGCCGAGCGCAACGCCGGCACACGGCCGAGCGATGTGGGAGCGMGGCTCGGCTCCGCGCCCTGGCGCGTGACCGGCGGGGAACGCCCCCTAGCGACGGGGGCGGGGCGCGAGAAGCGAGGCGTTGCTGGGAGGGGCGGGAAAGGGGGCGTGGCCCCTGCTGAGGGGGCGTGGTCTGTGCTGGGGGCGGGGCCAGCGCTGCGTTCCCACTGAATCGCAAAATCGCGGAATTTTTTAAGTTGGGAAAAAAGTCTGAGATCAGTGAATCCAACCTATCAACGAGCACCACAGACCGTGGCATAGAGTGCCATGTCCGGTCTTCCCTCAAGCATCTCAGGGCGGCTCCACCGCCTCCCTGGGCAATCAATTCCTGTGTGTCTAATCAACTCACTCTGTGAAGAAATTCCTSCTCATGTCCAACCCAAACCTCCCCTGGCACAGCTTAAGACTATGAAAAAAAAACCCCAAACTAGTCCACTAATGTTCTCATTCTAACAGCCTTTAAAAACCATCCCCCTGTTAGTATAATCCAGAAAGAAATTATTGCTAATTTTTTACCCATCCTGTGTTTCTGTTTCTCTCCATAGGCAGAGAATTGTGCTCAAGAACAGCATTTCTACCAGCTGAGACAACTTTTAGCATCAATAGCTGAAGAGATGAATCAATAGTCCAATGTTGCTGTTTTACGAGGTTGTGGTATTTCCACCCCCCTGAAATTTCATGTCTGCCCCGCTGTGTTCTGCTTGGGATGGCTCCTCCTGATTCTGCCTTTAACTCATGAATGGAAGAGTTCTGAAAAGTTTCAAATTACCAGAATTAATTTGAAGTGTTATTATATTAATATCGTTAAAATGTTAGTTATATTTCATGCATTTCATTTCAGTATAAAAGTACTGATTTCTTTAAAACTCCTTGGTAGTACTGCTCTCACCTCCAGGTTCTCATTTTGCAAAGGAGCCATCCACATAATCTCTGTGGTTCAAGTGTGATGCATAAAAACAGAAAAAAAAAGTAAAAAGATGCTTTTTCCATCCTCTGCCTTTGCTTCCAAGTGAAATTCTTACATTCCCTGTCACTTCAGGAGCTATTTGTGCTTGAAAATCCACACATTTGGGTTCATATTTAYCCAAAGAAAGCACAGGATATTCTCAGGAGCCTTTTAAAGTAACTTTTCCCTGGAGTTGTCTCTGAGCTGTGACTGCAGATCTGTGCATCACATTTATTGAGCAGATGGGAAATAAAAGTATTGAGAAAAAAAAATTATGCCAAATGTTTGTCTGTGGGTTTTTTGGGTTTTTTTTGCTGTGTGTATTTGAGAACCTTATGTCATAGTTGTATTTTTCATTAAACTGCTTTTCTTTAGAGCAGTTTTTGTACCAGGTGAGCCAATGAGGAGCTGGCCATGCATTTGTATTTTTACAAGCTATTGAAATGAGAAACATTTCTTCAAATATATCAAAAGTAGATGCCAGAGAAAAGAGTCTGATTCCAGTATTAAATTAATACTTAGGAAATACAAGTCCATTAAAAAAAAACCCAAAAAGGAGGAAAATCTAGAGGAATTCTTTGCATTTTTTGCATTTATGTTTATTACAGAAGGCAGTGAAGAGGTTCCCATCCCCAAACCTTTCTTTGCATTGTCTTGWGTTAAAGTGGAGCTGAAAGAGCCCATAAAAAGAGAAAATAAGCAGGAAATTTGCAGGAATAGGTGGTGCTTATCCCATCTTTCTGGAGGAACAGGGAAATGAGTTGACACACCACAAGCAGATGTTTTCTACTGCTTGCTTCAAGCGCTTTGGCTGTAGGGGAATGGGAAGTAATAAAAATCCAATTTTTTAACAAGGAATTCTAGCAGAGATCYGAAGGGGAGGTCTGCAAGCCTTAAAAAAGTAAGAGAAACTACAATAAGTAATATTTTTAGTGGATACCCGAGTATTATATTCTTGGGAAGAGCCAACATGGAATATAAAGGAATATCCTTTCCCACACAACTGGAAATAARCAGAAAGGAGCAATCTGCTTGCTTGGATTTCAAAAACTCCCTCATCAAAGTTTTATCAAGGTTTTTTCGAGGAAACTAAGCAGCAATGCTTTGAGTTCTATTTATATCAAAGAGTGGCTAAAAGATAAAAAGATTATGAGAGTGAATGATCACTGAAAGATCATTCAAAGAGTTATCAAAAACCCCAAACACTAGTTTTCCTCATAATCTAAAAGCCTGGAAAGAGAGATATACACTGAGATGACAAAAGGTGCAAAAATATGGATATTTAAATACAAAAATATGGGGATTTTTTTTAACTTATGCTTTTATGTTTTGCTTCTTACAAGTTCCAACAGTCTGAMACTTGATGACCCATCAGCCCAGTGTTTCATCCACCTCTGCAGGTTAAATGAGGAGTTGTAGAACAAAAGGAAACCAGGGGYGATTTGGTAAATRTAGGCATGTTTTAARTARTATTTTATCYAATTSMCTAAAGAAACTAGCACCAAAAATAGTGCTGCTSTCAATAATTACTGCAAAAAAATTCTAATCTGCCCTGGGTCACTCTTTTGCAGCAGTTTTGTTTGTTTGGAAAAATACTTGAGCTCATGTTTATTCAACGCTTGAGCAGCACTTCCATATTAAATTTGTCAGCTTACCASGAGCCCAGAGACTCCAATAAATTATTAAAGAGCAGCATTGCATAGCAGGATTTGCAGTGACACATTKTGTTTCCTCACAGAGAGAAATCAAGCTTTATTTCCATGTGGCTGCCTTGAGGCTGATCCTGTGCTGCACTAAAGATTTCTTTTAATGGGTGCAAAGATGTTACTGGAACATCACMACAAGAGTGTTTCAGACACTAGAGAAGAAATTTATTCTATTAAAGGTGATGAATTTTAAGAAAACAAACATCTGTCAGTGGAGAATTAGATATATAGTATGTATAGGAATATATTATGTTGTAAATTCAGTGTGAATTTTTGCAAAAGCATTTATTTTAAAAAAATATGTTTTATAAAGGAGAAAACTTACTGCTTTACTTTCCAGTCTGGTAAATGATGAACAAATTTGGTTTCAGCACCACAATCTGAGAAGCCCTGCACTTGTGTTTCAAGCATTAGGAGGGTTTTCTTTAAGTGTTGTTGTACATCACTTTTCAAAACTTTACACATTTATCACTTTTTTGGTTTAGTCTTTAGAATTTGAATGCTTTAGTTTTTAGATTTTGAGGCTGGTTTAGAGCTGGAAAATCAAAGAAACAGGAAGAATGTAGGAATAATTAATTATGTTATGCAAAAATGTTTTTCTAGCTAATAGATTAATTAGCTATAAAATTGATGAAGGACTTGAGAGAAGGCTGAAAATGTCCCCTGGATCTTGAGAGGGAGTGCATCAATGGTGTTTCATCCATAGMAGGGCAGAAGGCCTCACTCTTTAAAAAGTCAAATGAGATCATTAGCCTTTTAGCCAAAGATGAATAACTATGCAAAAACTGATGTATACTGTACCTTAGTTTATAATTATCTAGATTACATTTMTTGTTTACTATAAAATCTGGGATAATTCGTTGATTTTTTTTTTCCCCTTTAGTGAGTATTTCTATATTATTCCAAAACTTTTTCAGACTGGGGAGAAATTTGTTTCTACAGATTAATGGTTGGGGGTAACACTGTTTCATCGTGTCTACTTGCATTTGGTTGTAACTTTAGAATTACTTTGATGAAATTACATGCCAGAGGAAAGGAAGCTGTAATTAAAGAGCTTTCCCAACAGGTCTTACTGACTGTTCCACTGAGAGGCAAATCCTGACCTAGTGGCAAAAAGGTGCAAGGACTTAAAACATTTTCCAGCCTCTTCTCCCTGTAGTTTTTATTTTTCTGTAATTGTTCTTCCTCACTGGTTGTGTTGTGCAGGAAACAGCCTGCATTTAAAAGTTCAAGTTTTTGCATTTAAAAGAGTTTCTGAAAACAGGCAAAGGAGACTTTTTGGTCCCAAGTGACACTGAACAGAGGTGGCACATTCATGTCATAAGAACTAGCAAATCCCTAACTGGTGGGTGAAAATTGTTGTCAGATTTCTTAGCAAACACATTTTGAAATTTACYTTTTAAAAWTTTTATTYTGTTAMTTGTGTATTAGRCAGTGAAAATAGGATTGYATTATTGGTAATAAATAGCTAAGGTCAATATTTTAGTCATTCTCCAAAAAGTTTGTCCACAGATTTTCCTTTTATGATAAAATCAGTCCACGATAAAAAACCAGGTAATTGGTAATGCAAGGTTAAAACCATAACCACTGGCAGGAAATCAGAAGGATATTGTGGTTGTCACAGGGCTTTAAGCTACTACAAATRCTGCAGTGCTATGGCATCTCCACACAATGATATCTGCATCAGGTCTTTGCTTTTGCAGATAAAGAATTTTGAAAGAAATTTATCATCCATGGCAAGGGAACTAAAACAACGCCACACAGAACTGGCAGATCCTGCAGGGAACTGTACACTTGAAATGCTTATTTCTCAAWGCTCTTTGTGTGCTTAGCACTTACAGCTTGCCTGCAATATCAGTCTTTTCTGAAGGTCCCTATGTAAATGTGAAATGTGTGCTGACTGCTCTACATTTAGATCTGCAGATACAGTATAAAAAGCTGCAGCTGAGCTGCTTGTGGGTTTCTTTTTTCAGTCAGTGGAGAAAAACAGGCAATTCTKGACTGTAGCTGTTATTAAAGATTCCTCAAGCCTGTTGTACAAGTRATTTTTCAGTATGGGRGWAGGATTGTGTAGTAGAAAGATCTTTAGCTTCTTTCAGAWCTGCTTCACTGTAGAAAYAGTTTATAATTTCATCAGAAATTATACAGGAATAACATTCAAAAYCTCAAAGGATTAAYGTTCTTGAATATTGACTCTCTAAAGTCAGTAAGCTTCAGAAGTAAGYTTGCAAACCAGAGGAAATTCTGTGAACAAGTTGCATTAGTTAGGARTTATGAAAARATTAATAGAATATTARTTCTTCCCTTACTATCAATGCAAAATATTTATGCAGTAWTAGACCTATAATAAATTTCAGGATTGTGAAAGAAKTWGACCCTAAACAATGTTTTGGTCAAAATAGTTGGGAATAGGAACTCAACATTACAAAGGACARTAATGTTTACAGAAACTCATTATTCAAAATTAAAAGGAAGAGCACCTCGTAGATCAAACCTGTTTAAACTGCATTTTCTTAAGGAGATTCACTTCATCTTCCACTYGTGCACATGATTTGCAGGACTTTTRTCATGTGAACAACTGAATTTAGTCCTGAACAATTATGTRTCTGATGGAATTATCCACTTTACTGGCAAATATTAATAAATCTGTCAYGATCTTCAGTCATATTTATTTATACCTCTTGGAAGGCATGGACAGAGTGCTCATGAATGGGAATTCTAGCAGTGATTAGACAGCATTTTCATATATGCATCACACAATTTAAATGATCATCACCTTGTTAACAACATCACCTCTTCAGAACCTGTAAAGCACTGAATCTTTTAACCTTGGAGAAGCTTGAAGAAAGATAATTCTGCATTCAGGAATTGCCAGGCAGAGGCAAGGGTTCAGCTGTGTCCACTTCTGTGGATTTTGTTGTACAAAAACAACAAAACATGTTTTTATTGTACAAAAACAACAAGGTGTGTTTCAAGTTCCCTCTTGTATTCACAACAGAGAATTCCCATTTTGTATAAATAAGATGTTGAYGGTAAAGGAARTTGTGTTGCTCCCAAATCTCTGGAGTGCAGCTACATTCAGTACAGTTGTATAGAGGATTATATGAGTTTAACAGTCTGATTTTTCTCATTACCAATCCTTGCAGAGACTACCCAGCTTATTGTTTTGTCTCCTTTACTGTGCCACTGTTCTGCTGCTATCARAGCAGCTCTGGTTGGTAGGCAGAGGTATTTCCTGTGCAAACAGAGCACTTGGAAATGTTCCAGCATTTAAGCAGAGCTGCTGGATGCAGGAGCTGCTCAGCTGGGTTGGTAGCAGGCAGTAACGCAGCCACTGGAATAACTGGGATTTKGGGATWAGWTGATACTGTCTTGCACGTGGCCAGWGTGTAATAAGCCCCCTGAAGATGTATCAAGTATCTCTGAGGGTGCCTTCACCTCACAGAAATGGCTTAAAAATAATTTGCCAGATGGCTCCTTGGGTGTGTTTTGTAAAGCAAAAGGTTTAAGAAACTTATACARTAATAAACAATAAAWGAACARAATAGAACCYGAGCACAGGWACAYGCAAGCATTGCACCTGGCTATGACATCYCAAGAAGCYCTGAGAAGCTYTGTGCTCTGCATTAAATACAGAATTATTTAGRTGGGATTTTTGGCAAACTGCCCAACAGAGAATGGCTGCATTTCTGAGGGACAGGTAAAGAGACYTATCAGTGTTTCTGTCYTGGCCTTGAGYCAATGGCTGCAAGCAGAACAAAGAATCTTCTAGGGCTCTTCTTTTTAAGTCTCATGGTAAAACTGAAATCCCMTTTYCTTATGTGGAAAATACCYGCTTAGTTTAAAGCTGCACTGCTACAATGTCACATCAGAGCTTCAGGAGCGAAGGTGAAGTTTCCATCCAGTCACGGAATTGAGTCCTCTGGTTTGGAGCAGAAAAAGRTGATTTCAAGGTCCCCTTCCCTTCCAAAGGGGACACAGACAAATGGAACTGCTCTGAAAAACCTGCAGAAATGGTGGTGGTGGTGGTGGTGATTTCATTTCCTTGCACTCTTCATCGTTGCTGCAGGTTTTGAAGCACAGCAGAGGACACAGAACCCTTCCAAGCAGCCAGGACCAATTTCTTCCCAGCAGAATCTGGCAGCACTGATTAACGTCCATCATTAATTAATCCACTATCAGCACCAGGACTATGTACAAGCTGCTGAAAGCTATAAAGGTGCATCCACCTCTACTCCAAAAGATAGTGAAGAAAGTATTTTTAAAAATCTCAACCAGCATCTCACTATACAAGGTGAGAGAAGTTGTCCTTTTTGTGTCACAGCCTCAAAAATGTAGAAAAGGAAATATTGCTTAATTTTTCCAAAACTGTGGGATTATCATGGGGGAATTCTTAAATAGTATTTCTGGCGTTGAAATGGAATAACAACCAAAAAGAAACACAAAAAGGAAATCCAGCCACAACAGCAATTTTTGTACTTATTTATCCATTAAATAAAATGCATCAAATTGAAAAGTATTTGAAAATTCACATGTAATACAGTAAATCATCAGAAGAGAGCATCATATTACAAATATAAAAATCAGGTCACACTCAAGAAAAGGCAAAATTGCACAGGTATCGTTTTCTACTGGCTGTAAAAGCCAGTTCTTAAAGCCCATAAAGTATTGGTATGGAAAAACTCCCATTTACATTTGTGAATGTTTGATTCTCAGGGCCATTAACCGCAGAAAATTGCATTGAATTAAGCAYGAATTCCATCCACACTTTTACTGAGAATTAATGATATGCAACATATCACAAGCTTTAATGTCTTGCAGCTTCACTTAAATAGAACAGCCATTAACATTTTGCAGGATTGCTCTGATTTTTCAAAGAGAGGCCATCTCCTCGTTATTTGTACTTGACTTCCTCCATGTTTCCTCTGCTTGTTTATTCATGATAGAAATTATGTTAGGCCTGTCACTTCAGATAATTAATGATGCACAAGGAAAATCAGGAAAGAATACCCTTGGCTGATTATTCATAATTACTCAGATACTGCAATAGYTGTGCTAATGGGGAAATCTATCTTTGATTTAATTATAAAACTAGATTGAAATTGTYCTGGAAAAAAAATTGATCTGCTCTGTTTCTGTCTTTTATGGTAGAACTCAGTAGAGAGAAAATAAGAGGCTCTTGATACTTATTACAATTGTTACCTAAATACTTCATTTTTAATTACTTCTTATTTTCTCAGACAATAATGAAGTTGGCTTATTTTAATTTGGGTGATTGATTGTCAAGATGCAATTACTGTTTTTGCAGTCTACACACCAGCACACCGTTTTTACATAAAAGCACCAAGCAGGAAATTGCTCCATGAGATAGGTTGGCATCACTAATTTTTTTCCAGAGAAAGTCATAGAAAAGGAGCAAAKAAATGAAATTATGAAAAGGAGAGATCTGCATCCCCTAAATACTGTCTCTGTAGGACAGAAAAAATATTCACTCAGTGCACACATCTGAAAATAGAAGCAATGTTTGGGTTTYGCAGGTCACTGTCAAGTGGTGACATTGATCCATCCATCCATTACAGTGTGACACCTAGTGATGGGTTTGGAGCTCTTCCTAAAAAGGGGAAATGTCCTACATCCTTTTGGGATGGTAATATTAGTTCTTTTATCATCTATTCTGATGGTATTTAAAGTAAACAAATTTGGAATATTGCTTAATGTCAAATCATGTGCAGAGCTTTTAATTTGTTCATCTCCTTTTATTTTCACAAGTTTTTATATCCTAGATGAAAAGAGATCTCATGTTCAATAAATAGAAATATAAACAGGCAATAAACCTTTACCAGAATGTTGTATAGAAACCATAGATATATATAACATTAAATAGCTTGAAGATTGTGATTTTAGTCAGATTTCCACTCCAAGTTTAAAAAAAAACAACTTATGAAAAAATGAAAACTCTGTTTCTTAATTTTACCCACAAATTTTCCCCTTCTGGGTAAAATCCAGGATTTCACAGGAGTTTCTGGAGTGTGACTTGGAGAATTAATAGTTTTGACAGTTTTGGAAGAGCTTTCTACTTCTAGAAGCTGGAGATGTCAGCAGCATCTGAATTCCTCTTGGCTCTGTGGCTGTGCCATTATTTCTTTTAAAAACCTTACTCTTTCCCCAAGAGAAAAGCAGCATTGCTCTCTCTGTACAGACACAAAACAAAACAAAATTGTTTAAGTCAATATTTAATTTTTTCCAGATCTGATGTCATCTGAGTTATTGTGAGGTGGCAATAAAATGTACTTTAATGCTTTATATATTTTAGGTAACTTTTCACCCCTGGAAATATTGAAATTGATGAAAAGTGGTAATTTTAATAAAACTAGAAAATAATTTAAATTTTTTAAAAAATATTTGGGATGTTGAATTAAAATTAAATGTTGGAATCTGCCTGTAACTACTTCAAAGGACTCTGCTGCTGGTAAGGCATGCAGGGAATGTTTGTGCATTTGGGATTTTCAGAGCAACACCTCTGTGCAGTTTGTGTGACTGCTYTAAGGCTCRGTTTGTGACCCAGATTGTAACTGGRATCTGTYCCCATCTTTAGGGATTCCCTCCTGTTTGCTCAGGGTGGCTCCCTATGGGATTTGTGTGAGAGTGGATGGCACGGATCTTTTATCCTGCATGGGACTGGCAGCACTGGAAGAAAAGCACAGTAAAATGTTCATTATTTAAAAGTGCATTTTTATTTTTTTTTTTTTTTACTTCTGTAAACACTGATGCCCAACTAAAAAGCCCCTCAAGAAATGGGGTGGGTCCTGCTCCTCCTCCAGCCTCAATTCTCGTCACAAGCTCTCACCTGCCCCWTTAATCCTGCACCCGATTCAGCTCTCTAAAACAGCAGGGAAACAACCAGGAATACATTTTCCCTGGATTAGTGAATCAAATCCTTTCAGCCCGTGAGAGGAAAGCTTCCAGAGCTCCAGGCGAGCGAGGGCCCTGCTGCCAGGAACAGAGCGATAACAAGTCACTCCTTCTCGCAGCAAGAAGCTGTGGGA
>CADDXX010000150.1:885544-906629 GCA_902810485.1 Alauda arvensis | reverse complement strand
CTTAAAACCTGCTTCTAAAAACTCTTTTTTCTTCCTTGCCACGTTGGTTAGGGTCTCCTTCAAYCTTTGAACTTCCCAGCATTCCTTTTAGTTTCTTAGGGYATTAATCATAGGAGATYCTCTTGGCTGGGMTAAGCCTTTGTTTTTCTAATTACTCAGTGACTAGCTGGCTTTCCTTTCTAAGCATTCACATCYATAAARTTTTCCTATGAAACTTTCATCCTTACCAACATGTAGGAATCTTGACGGTGGGCACCACGACGGTAACGAGGGATCTCTAAAGTCCAAGACTGCTCTTAGAACATGCAGTTTATTACAAGGATTGTAAAAAGGGGGCTTACTGAAGCTGCCATGCACAGCTAAAAGCAAGCCCCAGAAAAAGAAAGAGAGAGAGAGAAAGAGAAAGCAAGCAAAAGCTTGCGTGTGTGTGTGTGTGTGTCTGTCTGTGTGTGTATCTGTGTCTCAAGTTCTTGTTACAATATATATCTTTTTCTGTCTTGAATATTCTAATTTACACTAACCAACCAGTACAAGACACAAAACTTACACAATTTACATGCAGCCTATARGAGTTACTACATTACCATATTGTGTAACATTTTAAACCTTAAAATCCACTTACAAAACTCTCTTTTTTCTTCCCTGCCACATTAGCTGGGTCTCTCTGACCTTTGGGCCTTTGGTATTGTTTAATCGAGGCAGATTCTCTTTAAGCTTGCTATACCATTGTCTTTTCCAGTKACTCAGTAACTAGCTGCCTGGCATTTCCACCTCTCTTACCATCTCTACATTCAAAGAGCTTTCTGCTAAGCRTTCATATTTATAAAGTTTCCCTATTAACTCCCATCTTTCCCAACAACCCTCCCCAGCTGCTCGAAGGGATTTGCTCCCTCCAGAGCGCGGTTGTTAAAGGAAACGCTCTTCTTTGATTTGATTTGTCATCATCACTGCCGTGCAGGTGTCTCCTTGCTGATGGTGTTAAACAGCTCAGTTAACACCTGGCACGACCCATGAAATCTCCTGCTCRAACAAAGGGGGCTTTGTGCTTGTAGCAGAGCTCTGGGGTGTGCTGTGATTTCAGGGAGCATCAGCYTGGAGGTTTTAGGGAGAAGTTCGGAAAAATTCAGGCATCTGTGTCCCGGGGAAGAGATTTGAGTTGGCAGCTTTCCAGCAACACATGCCATTGGCAGAGTTTAAATTTATTTAGTGCCTGGCAGAAGTGCTTCATTAATTGCAGAAGCACTCCTTGTCTAAGCCTATAATCAGAAACAAGGTACTTAAGCTGTCATGATTCAGTGCAAGAGTTGTGGTACTTGGGGAAAAGTAAACAAACTAATTTTCCTCCGAGGCTGACTTCTTCCTTGGCAGGGCTTATATGCTTAGTGCCTGATTTGTCTCTTTCTTAAGTGGTTGATTTTCCATTAATCTGTGCATCAGAACTGGCAAGCACATGATCTGTAAAACTGTAAGAACTGTGAAGCTATAAATGGCATGTGAATGATGGCATATGTATGAGAAAACCTGTACATTCATCCATATATTTTAAAAAGTTAGACATCTATCTGAAACAAAACCATGCACTTATTGTTTATAAATTTATATGCAGACCTATGCTGACTGCAAATATTTCAAAATTCTCTTTTTTTGTAAAACAACTGTTCTATTTCATGGTGCTTTATATTGGTAAATATGGAAACTTCATGTTGAGATGATTGGTCAGCCTCTGTTTTTTCCAAATAGGTATGTGGACAATCTAATCAAGCTCTGGGATAATTTGGGACAGCTGCAAAGGACAGAGAGCTATGAACAGTGTGCTTCAGTTTTGTCCAGATCYTCTGGGCCTTTGGCTCTTCATGTGGCAGAGGACCACGACTTYTCTGACAGATTGTTTATAACTTCTGGAAGTGATTTTTCTGCTCTGGTGAACTTAAYCACTCCTTCCTTTGTTTGGGATAAGGCTACATTCCCAAGCTTTTTCTCTATCAAACCCAACACTTGTACATGGAGGGCTGTCTATAAGGAAGGTTGGCTACTATCCTGAGATTTTCCTGTGCATTTTCATTTAACTGTCAAGTACARAACTCATTTGTGCAGTCCTTTCTCAGAGCTTGAACCACGTTCTGACACTCTGAAAAGGACTATTTTGATTCACCACTTCCAAAGGGGTTGCCCTGTTATTCTCCAGGGAGAGAACAATGTGCCACTGTGTCCTCRGCTCCTTCAAAGCTCACAATGTTCTCTTTGCTTCAGTCACTGTGAGCTCTTCAAGCACAGTGTGAACCTTTCAGGAGCTGGCAGTACTGACAGTGCCCTGTGCTTTGTGCTTGAGGACCTTGGCATGGTCTTTAACACCAAAACAGGCATTTTGAGTTTGTGTTCCAGGTGTCAAAGCCATTTTCTCCCTCCTTTCCACTCCCACCTTCCTGCATCAGCAGATGTTCRGTGCAAAGCTGTCAGCTCTGCTACCCCAGAGCCGTAAGTGTTCAGCATCCTACCCTGGAGTTGTACAATTCAGTTCTCCTGCAGTCCTTTTCCTTGGATTTCTCAGGGCAGGAAGGAGATTCCAGTCAGGACCTGCTGCTGCTGCAGGTGAACATCTTACCCTAAAACACCAAAACCCATCTAGAAATATTTCAAGGGCAGAGTTCCTAAYAACTGTTTGCTACTATTAAAGAACAGAGGAGGCTGGGAAAGCACTGAGGGTTTGAGGAACTTGAACACAGTAATTCAAACAGTGTTATTAAAGYTTGCCACTGAAAATCCTCATTTGGATATTGGTTTACTCTCTTCTGGTGTCAGTCAGGTTGAATTATGTTGTTTACCATGGGTCAAAACCATGGCCATGAGTAAAGAACTCTGTTGCTCAACTGCTTTGCAGCATCCAGACTTTTTTAAAAGGTAATATTGCTCATCACACACTTGAGGGTGAAAAGACTAATTGCAACACTTTGCATCAGCATCAGGCTTACAAAGGAGGCATCTGGAAAGGTTTCAGCTGATGAAAAAGATCATTCTGAGTCTATTAGTAACGAAATGGGTGGCACACATTATTTATTCCTGACTCCAGCTGGCAAGACACATCTCACATTCATGTGGTTAAATTCTTTTATCTGTAAACAAGAATGTGTGCAGACCAGTTRCCCACTGGGATCATTCCTGGTGCATATAATGCTCTAAAATGTGACCAAGTATTGTCTGGGGATCTGGTGGCTGACATGGGGCAAAACCACACCAGGAACTGAGCAAAGAGTTTCACAACACAGGGCAAAGAAATGCCAAGCCTTGGGCTCTGATACAGTTTCTTTCTTGGTGTAGAAAGAGATCTGAGTCTGAAAATATGTGTGGAAAAGTTCCCCTGGAGCCAACTAAACCTCTGGATTAAAACTTTGGTGTGGGGTTGGTGATCTTGAAAATTCTGAGCATGGAGTTGGTCAGTGCASCAGTTCTCCTGAGCACTTCATCAGTTCATCAGCATCAATATCCCTCTTTGTACAAAGYCCTGGGCTTTTATTTCTCCATGGCAAACATGGAGAAAGGATGTATCAGGATGCCTTTCACATTATCTTTGCTACTCCAGTTAACAGTCGTGTTTGCCTCTGCCTGGTTGGAAGGTTCATCCCAGTGATCTGAAAGCTCAGAATTTGTCATGTTTGGGAATATCCCAAGGGCCTACCTGGAGAAAATCCATCAACCCCACACAGTAACAGGTGATCCCACTGCTGTGACATCAACAGATAGGCTACTGCAAGGTTCCCATCTTCTCTGCCAGCAAACACTGACCATCAAGATTAACAGCAAGGAACTCATTTTCCAAGAGGCCCAAACACATCAGTGAAAGTGCTGATTTAAAGTGCTGGCTGTGAAATGGGGAGTGGGGGAAGAAGGGATGGGGAGCTGCATCCCAAACAGCACTGATCAAACAGGACCAAATGCCAGGACCTGAGCAGCTCTCCCAGGGTACAGCCCCAGGTGAGGCTTCTCAGGTGCTTTGGATGCTTGGGGAAGGCTGAGCTGGAACAGAGACTGGACAGAGCTGGGGAATAAAGTAGGTATTTATTAAAAAGGCCTTAAAGGACACACCTTGGGCAGGTCAAGAGCCTGGCCAGGGCTACACCCAAGGTAGACCCAAAATGGGCACAAAATGGAGCCCAGGTCACGAGGTCTCACCCTTTTATAAGTTTTGGTCCATTTGCATATTGGGGTTTCATTGTCTAATTACAGCTTCAGGTTATGAAGTCCCATCCTTCTTGTTTTCTCTCTTCAGTCCACTGTTGTTTGTGCTCTTGGGCCTGAAATTTCTAATGGTTGTCCTTGGTCTCAGCATGGAAAGTATTTGTTTTGTCTCCCTACCCTGTGAAGAGCTRAGTGACACTGRATGTGAGGCTCAGAACTGCACCCCTGGGCAGCACAGAMTCTGAAAAACATGAAAGCTAAAACTTWAGGCATCACTTTTCCTTCTCATTCAGCATTTCCTCCAATGGAGCAGTTTCCACAGCAGTGTGACCCAAGCTCTCAGCTCTGCTGTATCACAGCTGAGTGCCCAGGGCTGGCAGGGCTGGGCTGCTGCACTTGCTGGTGCTCACACAACCCTTGCCAGGTGGGGTATGCCAGCAGGGATCCAACTGGTTCTAGTCTGGCCAAGGATTTCCTTCTGGTTTGGAGGTACCCAGTGAGTCCAAGAGCCCTGTCCTTCCTTCCAGCCCTTCTTGTGCTTGYTTCAGGCCAGGTGTGCCTTCCCTGGCCCTGCCATCCCTGTTTAATGTGCTGCTGTTGGTTTTCCTGCTGGATGAGAGCACACCTGCAACTTCCCAGCAAGGGAAATCCTGATCCTTGGGCTAAACCAACTTTGTTGTGCATCCAGGTGCACGTGTTCTTCAGCTGCTGTCTTCTCAGGGGCTCTTGTTGGCYTGGCTGGAACATGTGGCACTGGAGACACAGTGAAACTGCAGCTGAACTACACCAGCCAGAGAAAACTGAGCCACATCCACACGTGGAAGCACTCAACCTTTTTCTGCTCTTTATGCTGAACTTCCTGATCCTGGCCAAAATCCTGTTCTTTCAGATATGTTTTTATGTGTATATTCCTGCAACCATCCATTGCTTTGAGGCCACAAGTTGTTTTTTGTTTTTTTTTTGCCCCAGAAATTCTGATGTTGAGAAGAACAGGCATGTGTGCCTTTCTTTTTTACACCAACATGAGTGATGTCAGAAAGAAGAAAGGATGGAAGATAAGAGAAAGCTGCTTTGATGCTGTTCGCTGAGCATACAACAAATTTGTCAGTCTTGAGTGCATGAATACACATGCAAGAAAAGCACAATTAATATTCTGTATCTAAGTGTGTTGTACCTACTGACAACACACGTAGATACAGAATATTAATTTTTGGACTTTTTAAAAAAAAAACATTTTTCATTTAAAAAATAAACGAAATTTCAGCACTTCTAAAAAATAAGTGGTAGGATGGCATCAGCCACAGAGCAGGTGTGCAGGTTGTAGCAGTTTARGGTGATGAATTTCCAGTCTGAGGCAAAGTGAGATTTATGAGATAATTAGAAAACTAAATGTGTAACCACCCTGTTTACACAAGGGGCAGTCAGGATTTATAGACAAAAACTGCATTTTGCATTATATTAGTCACTATGTGAGAAACTGGGACATGTCAGTGAGAATTTAACACTGTTGTAATTGAGATAAAGAGAAGGAAGAGGAGGAACAAGGTGTAGGAGCAGCAGAAAAGTGAGTAAAGAAGTTCTGTCCTTGTTTGCAAGAGGGCTCAATTCATCTAAAGACATTACAGGATACTATGTAATGGCAGAAAATATGTACAAAAAGCTCTCTTGTCTACTTTTCTATTTGTATAAAAGTGAAAAAAAAAGAGTTAAAATAGTCTTTAGATCTTTTCATGCACATTCCTTCCTGTTACAAATTGCATATAAGATCCTGATTTGCTTTTCCACCTTTTTTCTTCACAGTGAATAGCATTTTCTTTTTCACTTTAAAAGAAAARCACTGAAATTAAATTAATAAGTATATTGAAATACTATTTATGAATATTTTTACAACCTTTTTTCCACGTTGAGTAAGGACTCAGAGACAGAATGTAAGCTGTTTATCTTGTACTTTTTCCTCTTTACTTAAAGTGATCTTTTCCAGCAAGCAGAGTGGGTGAGATTCTGATGTCATAAATACTAAACTTTTCCTTTAATTTCAGTGCAGTTAGGAGTGTTTCTAATGTTCCACAGACTAATTTTTCTAAAGCATACAATATTTATTTGCTTGCAGAAAAATCTTTCTCACAATTCTCAAGAGTTATGAAAACTGTGCATTTCAGTAAACTCCTTTTAGTGCAATGGTTRCTTAAATACTGAAATGGAAGATTGAGTTATAGACTGAAGGTTCTGCAGAATTTGGAGCAAGATCAAGCTACTCTGACATTGGGAGTAAACAAAGAAGACATTATTTCTCAAGACTTTTCTTTCAGTTCTGTGTGGTGCCCAAACAATTTGAATTCTTGATGTTTTGCTCCTCTCTTTAGATTTTTTCAATGTAATCAAATCGATATTGAGAAATAACAGTGTGAAATTACAGCTAACTGAGCACTTTGGTGTGACCCAACAAAACATTTCATGACGAGCTGCAAATGAACAGTTAATGATTTTAATGAGCTTTATGAATGCTCAAAATTAGCCATCAATCATTAAACATATTAAAGCAGGTAGCARGGTTTGCTGCTCAGAGGAGCTCTTTTGACCTTGATTTGATGAGCAGTGTTTTGGATAATTRAGAGTCTAACCATCCTAATTCTTCATGCAGCACCCAGCTGTAAAATGTTATTCCTGGAGATTGTATCAYTGCCTGTACCAGGGGAAATGGTTTTCTTTTTGTGTCTTCTGTGCTCAGACAAGCTGAAAAGCTTTCAGGGGGGGTTTAATGATAAGAATGTTTGATTCCTCTATTCCATCTAGTTTGTCAATAATATGTTGCCCTAACATAATAGAGATTTTATATTTAATATATAAATCCATTTTTAAATGAGATTCTGTCTGTAGAATTCAGGTGCACAGCTGTGCCACTGCCCCACCACCCTCATGGGGAAGAATTTCTTCCTAAAGATCTAATCCAAACCTCCCCTCTGTCAGTTTGAAGCCATTTCCCCTTGTCCCAACACTCCATGCCCTCGTCAGGAGTCCCTCTCCAGCTCACTAGTTGCTTCTTTGGGTGCTGGAAGGTGCTTTAAGCTGCTCTTTTCTTGGTGGGAAAACATTCAAATTATTTTGACAGTGACCCAAGTCCGTGTGATGCTTAAAACAGAGTTCCAAGGCCAGAATTCAACTCAGACAATTAGCAAAAGTAAACTGGGTGTTGTCAGATGCTGCTGGTGCTAAAAAAGTGGGGTGTTAGTTGTTGTTACTCATGTCCCCACTCACTGAGCCCTATGCACTGGTTTACTCTCTGAGTAGAGCAGGTGCCAAAGCAGTCCTGAATCCATCACCTCCCCAGGTGGTGCAGAAAGGCTTTAAATAAAACCTTTTAAAATAAAACCAGTAACTCTGTCATGTGCAGCAGTCCGTGTCAAGAGCATTATAWAAGGCCTGACCTCTCCAGCAACCCCCAGAACCTGGGATTTCTCCTGCCCAGCTGCTGGAACCCAGCCTGGTGTGCCCTCAGAGGGAACACCGTACCTCATACCTGTCATCTCCTCCTGGCCTCCAAGTCACAGGATCATGGGATCATTAAGGTTGGAAAACACCTCTAAGATCATCAAGTCCAACCACTTGTCCTGCACAGCTCCCTTGAGTACTCGGAATCCTCAAGTTCACCTTTTTTTTCCCTTCTTATCAGTTGCACCTTCCCAATTATCTCCATCCAAAGCTCAGCCTGTAGTTAGTTCTTAATGGCCCATCAGTGCTAGTTCAGATACTTTTGTTCTTCATTCCCATCCTGTTCATCCCTTGTCTGCCAGATCTGTGTCCTTGTGTTTTGTTTATCCCTTTGCCTTTTACTTGTTACTCCCTGTGAAATAAAAAGCCCTCAATCTTGTAACTCGCTTTCCTGTTCCATGTGCCTTCAACAGTCTGTCCATCAAACTTGTTTAAAAAAATCACTCTCAGAGCAGTTTCTGTGTGCATTAGAACTTCCCTGCACCTCAGCTGCCCTCTAAATGTATCAGGCAGCATTTCTGAACCTCAGCTGCCCCATAAATTTATCAGGCAGCATTTCTCCTGAGTGTGTGCTCCCCTGGGTGTGCTAAACTGGGATGGTATTCAGTCCATTGCCCTCTCCATCAAACATCATCTTGTGAAACATCAGTAAATATGGATCAAGGGTCTGTATTTCATGAGGCCAACTTTAAATCTGATAAACATTTTAAACATTAAAGTGAGTATATATATATGTGTGTGTATGTCTGGAATTCTGTTTGTGCTTTAAGGCCTCCCTGAAAGATTACTTCATCCTCATTTCCGTGCTCAGTAACTTGCACTGGGTCTCATCAAGTGCACCCAAATATCCTTATTTGCTTGTACAGTCCTGGAATCTTTCCCCAAAATCCTTCCTATCCCCCACAACTCCCTTATGCTTCCTATCACTCCTAAAATATCCTGCTCACCTAGAAAACGCTTCTGTCATCAAAATATTTAATCCTGATCCTCTGTGAATGAGGAGAAAAGGCTTTATATTACTTAAAGAGTGCTGGATCACTAATTATTGAAATAGTGCCAGAGGTCCAATTAACTAAACAGTGCTAGAGCACCAAACTCAGATGTTTTGCTTTTTCTGGACAGAAAACTGTTAACACACTCTGGCATTACACTGGTTTGCACCAGCCTGTGCTCCTCACAGCAACTTTTACTCATGGTTTGGAAAGCCAAATGTATGGACAAGGGCACATAGGCAAAATGGATAGGACCTTACTGTTTCAGAGATAAAAGGGTTTTGCCAAATGGCCCCAAACAGGGCTGCTTGAGYTGGTTTTGTGGTGTTGAAGTTGGACTCGATGATCCTTGTGGGTCCCAGGGGGAAATGCAGGCATCCCTCAAGAGCTCTGCACTGAAACAATGCCTGGAGTGGAGGAATTCTGAAAACAGCTGTAATTCATCATCCCCAGTTGTAATTTATTTCTCCTTTGGGCATTACAACACAGCCCAGCATCAAAGCCACAGTGCTGATGGCGTGTGCATGGCTGTGGAGGACAGATTATGGACAAACAACTGCTCAAGATAAATGCCTGATGTCCAAGAGGAGAATAAACAACTGCATCCTTAAACATGGCTGTCTGTAGGGAACACAGCAAGCCTTTGGAAAAATAAAKTAGTGGTAGGAAATGAGTGAGTTGGGCAGGCCTAACAGGGATGATGAATGCAGGGAAGGGGAGGGAAGAGACTGCTTAGGTAGGAGGCCACTTCCTGACCTCCTACCAAAACTACCTGGGAGCTAAAAATGRTCTGTGGTGTAAGGGGAAAAATGTGCTCAAAGGCCTAAAAGAGGGTCTCAGTGTTGAAACATCACACTGAACTTTTTGGGTTTTTTTGGCTCCCACTGAAATAAAAATTATTTGTGAAAGAGGACTGTAGGGATTGTATGGGAAAGGTCCTGAATCATGCATTCCATGGGGAGTGGATCCCATTAGCACACCTGGCTGGGTGACCCTAGCTGTCTTCTCCAGTTAATTTCCTTAACTCTCCCTTTTTTTTCTACTTGACAGCTGCTCTCTGACTGCAGTTCAAGGTGAGCTTTACTTCCCACCCACTGATGGCCTGTGTGTCCCAAGRGGATTTCCCCTGACCATGGAAGCCAGTCTTGGGATTTCCATCAGCTGCAGGCATTTCTTGTTTCCTTCCTCTCTGGAAACAAAAAAGCAGGGCCGTGTTTATATTTATATATTTACATTATCTACATTTATATCTGTATCTATCCATATTTATATTTAACTGAAGAACTTATGCATCTGCTCTGCTCCCTGATTGCACCTTTAACCACTACATGGATATAAATCATGATGTTCCACAAGCACAAAATATAAGGGGCTGCAACTAATGGGGATATAAAAAGAGCTGTGGGGTTTTTATCTGTCTGACAAAGATCAGTTCATGTCACATGSAGCAGCAGAAAGCTGGACTGACAAATAAATCTCTTACAAGAGAGGTAACACAACCTGTGCACAATAATGCAACATGTGCACCCACACTGGCCTCTCAAGTGTGCCCTGCCTTGTTTTTGAACTTGATCTGAGAGAACTCCAAACTTCTCAGAATTTTTCTGCCTTGTGGCTCTGTGGGAACCATACAGTGTGGAGGTGTTTGTGTAGCCTTGGTCTCTACACTGAGCAGATGGGTTTYTTTCCACACAGAGAACATTTTTGATCGGTTTAATGAGTTACGGGTATAGATAAGCTGCATTGATCCCAGATTTAGACACAGCTTCTTAGCAGATATTTTAGTATAAAAAGACATTTTCTTGGGGAAAAAAAATTGCGAGCATTTCATTAAAGATGTTTCCGTTTCTGGTTCTTCTCAGTTGCCTGGGTAAGTTGCAATTTATTTGAGCTGGGGAAGGGTGAAGCTCTCAATCTCTAAGCRGTGCAGATTAGAGCATATCAATTTTCTTTTCTCTGCAGTTTCTGTGCCAGGGCAATACCTAGTGTGGCAAGGTTTTCCTCTATTGTGGGAGCATTATCTCCATGAGAAAGATTTGGGAGTTCTCTGAAGGAGCAAAAACCCCAAAGAAAGGGGATGTGGGTTGGTGCATAAAGGTGGGGTTGGAATGTGGGAAACGAGTCAATTTATATGAGACCTTTGTTTCTTGAAGCCTGATGATGGCCTTTTTCACTCACGGAGGATGAAAAATTCACTCCAGGATGGAGAGTGACCACAGTGTCACCAGGCGCAAGCCTCAGCCACTCCATCTTCCAGACCTGGCTGSCTGTGCTGACTATTGCYCTTTAGGAATCTACACACCAAATGTTCTCCTTCCTTTTTTGTGTCAGGGGCAATCTCTGGGATTCCCCTGAGGGATGCTCTTCAGAGGGATGTGYTGGCAGGGAGAGTGATTGGAGGCCACGAAGCCCAACCACACAGCTGGAAGTGGCAGGTAATGCTGCARTCTTGTACTTGAAAAAAAGCTTTAAATTAAAAAAAAYCCAAAAAACRGTGAGAAAATAACAGCTTCCACTGTCCAAAGCCACACACACTGTTTCCTGCAGAGGCGTGGCTTGGGTGTAAAAACGTGTTGTTTGATCCAGGTATCACTTCAGATTTCCTACCCCAGTGACCCGGGGTACTACATCCACATTTGTGGTGGAACCCTTATYAGCAGCAAATGGGTGATGACTGCAGCACACTGCCTCAGCGTGTGAGTAGGATAAAAGCTGTTAAAACTCCTGTTCTGCTCCTCATTCTTGCTGCAGGTGGGAGCCAGACCCTTTTCCTCCTCAGAGCTCCCCAGTGGTGCAGTGCATTGCACAGCTGGACTTCTCCCTGCTCACTTAATCAGGGGAGCTGCAAAACTCTGCTGGCTTCTGCCTTGATTTTACATGTTAATCGCTGACTTCCTGGGAGTGGAAATCAAGCTGATTGCTGATTTGCATAAGAGGAGGTGCATTTGCATGAGTGTGAGCATTCCTCATGGGTTYGCATCCTGGGAGACCTGCACAGGGATGGAAAGATGGGACAAAAGGGGTGTTTGCTTGCTCTGCTGTAAATGTGTCAATGCCATGGGACACCAGCAACCCTTTAATTGCTCCTGTCTTTAGTGATAGCACTTACAATAGAGTGTAACCAGCTGGTCCTTCACACTCTGCTCCAGAAAGGTACAGAAATGGAAAATGAACCTTCTTGTTCAAGATCAAGATCAGCACTGCAGTAGCTGATGCTGCACCTTCAGTTTCTTCACCAGCAAACTGCAGGCAGCAGCGCCTGATTCATGAGGCCACTTAGAAACAAAATTTAAGTTAGAAAAGTCCTCTAAAATCATTGAGTCCTGTCATTAACCCAGCACTGCCAAGCCCACCACTAAACCCTGTCCCCAGTGCCACATCTACACGTCTTTTAAACACCTCCAGGGATGCTGACTCCACCACTGCCCTGGGCAGCCTGTTCCAAGGCCTGACCACCCTTTCAGTGAAGAAATTTTTCCCAATATCCATTTGGGAATTTCCTCTCATTCTGTACTTGTTRCCCGGGAGAAGAGACCAACTCCCACCTTGCTAGAACCCTCTTCTCAGGTAATTGCAGAGAGCAACAAWGTCCTCTCTGAGCCTCCTTTTCTCCAGGCTRARCACCCCCAGCTCCCACAGCTGCTAATTCACCARCT
Organism: Alauda arvensis; assembly: GCA_902810485.1. Lineage (NCBI taxonomy): Eukaryota > Metazoa > Chordata > Aves > Passeriformes > Alaudidae > Alauda > Alauda arvensis. Next base: position 894,319 of record CADDXX010000150.1, on the reverse strand, counting down.
TCCTTGCCCTTCTCCAGACCCAGTCACAGCAAATTTGGCTAGAGTGCAATGAAAATTCTTTGGTGAAGGTGCTTTGGAAATGATGACACTGGTGGGAAGTCTGGGTTTTGCACGAATTGCACTGCAAAGCACTCAGTGGGGAGCAGATTTTGCACCAATSACTCTGTGATTCCTTTCCAGGCCCCCAGGAGTATCCTACAGGGTGGCTCTGGGTGAGCACAACCTCCTGGAGGTGGATGGCACCGAGTACTACGTTGGTGTGGATGCAACCTTYGTCCCTGATGGCTGGAATCCCAATGACATTGCCAATGGGTAATTATTTTCACTGTCAGATAGCTGAACAATACTGGGCATCTTCTCTCACCAGCATTTATGTGTGTGTTCAGTCCAACTCCCAGTCAGACTGGATTTGTGGGAAGCACTGGAAGAAATCTCCTGCAAAAGGAGATTTCCCAAATGGCTTCCTCTCTTGGAGGTGTTCCATGGTGTCCATGTGGATGATCTCTGTCCTGTTTTACCCAAGATGRGGAAAAGATGGGCCTGTTTTCCACATCTTGGGGAAAAAAAACAGATGGATCCAGGATGTGCAGAAGATTCAGGGGCTTGCCTGCAGTCACAGCCCTGTGTGCATCTGATGAAGGAAAGACAGCAGCAAAATGCTGAAGGGCTGTCTCAAACCCCCCTCAGAGACATGCCTGTCCACCCAGGGTCCACCAAAATTCACCCCAAACCTGTAGGAGAATTTTAGGGAGTGTTATCTCTTTATCAGTGGCCTTTCCTCTCCTAATTGCTCTTTTTTCCTGTCACCTGTGATAGCTGTAAGGAATCATGAATTATATTTGCAAGGTGCTTGTCTATCATCAGGCAGAGGCTGGAGCCTTGTTGTGAGTGACCAAACGGGAGTGAGATGAGTGATCCACACCTCATCCAGGCCTTTCAGTAAGGAATCACCCACCTGTGCCCTGTTTCAGTAAGGAATCTTTCACCTSTTTCAGCTCTGACATTGCCCTGCTGCGCCTCGAATCTCCTGCCAATGCCAAYGGATTCGTTGAGCTGGGAGCGCTCCCACCCAAGGGAGAGATTTTGCCCAATGACTATCCCTGCTACGTTACTGGCTGGGGAGTGGTCAGTGGTGAGTGAGGGGGAAGGAGGAGTGTCCAGGGAACCATCATACAGACAAAGCTTCTTTCCTGAGCTGCTGGGCTCAGTRTCACCCTTTCCCGTGTCCCCTCTCCGGCAGCGGGCGGCGGCAGCRCGGACAGGCTGCAGGAGGTGATGCTGCCAGTGGTGGCCCACGAGATCTGCTCCCAGGAGGACTGGTGGGGATCCCAGGCAAAGGACACCATGCTGTGTGCAGGTGGAGATGGCATCAGGGCAGGATGCAGTGTAAGAGCTCTTCYAATCAGAGGGGTTTCAAGCTGCCCTCTTTCTTTTGCCTTCCTCTGTCGCGGTGCCTCAAGTTCTGGTTTTGCCATTTCTCCACMTGCAATAGTTCTCCTGCAAATCCTTTGCTGCTTTCTGCTGAATATCTTCTGAACCAGGCCTTCATCACCTTCCCCCAGAAAGAAAAACCTCCAGATCATCAGGGTGCACCTCTCCCCTCTGSTTTTGGAGAGTTGACTGGCCCTGTCTCTCAGCATCACGTCCCAAGGACCAGATCCTAGGGACAAGGGTGAAACTTTGGCAGATACCTCTGCCCTGACCTAAAGGGTGAAGCTACAAGGAAGTTTTCCACTCTCCCAGTGCTGCTGTGTCATTGCACCCTGAGCCAGGCATTGCTGCCTCCTGCTTGTCACCTTTCTCCTCCCCATCCACTCTGCTTACAGCTGAGGTTGCTGCAAGTTTGGGCTGTGCCCAACAGCTCCCCCTGGCCCTGCTTAGGGGCAAAAAGAAGATCTTGTGAGGTTCCCATCATCCCAGAGGATCCATGTGGCCTCAGCATCAAGGCAAGGAGGTTTAGCATGTGAAGTCAAGGAATACTTGTTACCTATTCCCTTCACTGCAAAGGTGGCTTCTAATAAAAGCAGCCATGCAGAGCCCTTAAAAATAGTGGGAAAATAACTCATGTGTGATTATGTAAATATAGGAAAACAATATAGAAACATACAGAAATAAAGCAGGTTGTACAATTATACATAGTACAGTTATATGTATGGGATAATTATAGGTCTGTAGATAGTGTATTTGTGTGTGGTTTAATTATGTCAGAACCTTGTCACAAACCAAGCTGTGAGCCCAGGAAGAGCCTTTATCTTCTCACATAYTTYAAGTCTCTAGCRCTCCTTAATCCTATCCAGTCATTGCTGAGATAATTTGGCTGAATATTTCCTTTCCTTCCTGCAACCCAGGGGGACTCTGGGGGCCCTCTCAACTGCTACAGGGATGATCACTGGGAAGTGCATGGGATTGTGAGTTTTGGGTTAGTTCCCTACTGCAACACCTACCACAAGCCCACAGTGTTCACACGTGTGTCAGCCTACGTGGACTGGATCTACAGTGTAAGTTACTTCAGGCCTGTGCATCTCCCCTGAAAGCAAAGGGTTGACCAGAGGAATTTTTCATTTCTTTTTCATTCAGAGTAGTTTTTTTGTTGTTTATTAAACCATTAGGAGCAGAGCAGGGAGATCTGGGGAGGTCTAAAATCAGGATATTTGATGCTACTTTTGGTGTCGTCAAGCAATTGTAAGGAAGCAGCTGCTGCCTCAGAGCTGAAATGCTCTGCTGAGGGCCACAGACAAAATTCAAGCCAGGCAGGAACTGGGCTCTGTGTCCAAGAAATTATCATCACCATTCACCCAGACAAAACCTTGCTGCAGGAAACCACGGGAGGAATTAGCTGGATGGGAAATGCAGCAAACATAAAAGCATCTCTAAAAGTGCAAATCCTGCAGTGCTGCACTATCCACCCTCAGCTTTACATTTGGGAATGAACATTCTTTTCCCCATAAATAATGCCTGGCACAAGGAGCAGCCTTTTCCCTGGGATGGTTTTGTGGGAAAGCCTCTGTAAATTGTGGGTTCTGCTGGAAAGAAAGGTGGGGAGAGGGATTTTAAATCAGTGTGGGGTAAAGGGAGGCCACTGCAGTCCATAAACCTTGTTGGGTGGGAATAGGTTGTTRGAGCAGTCCCCTAGCTCAGCTGGGAACAAGCCCTTCTTCAGACCATTCCCTGGGATGGGGACATGCCTTATTCTGCCTCTCTGCTGAATTAATCTGTTTTTTGYTTTCCAGACTATGGAGAATAATGGAGGCTTCTAGAGAAGGATCGATTGGTGCATGAATATATGAGATAAAATGAAGTACCTGTGCTCTTTAACCCTCCTCTCACCTCTCTGGGTTATTAACAGCAAGATTTGGCTAACATTGGTGTAATAAAGTCTCAGTGAGTGCAGCCAGTGACCTGTTGGTGTGTTTGCTCTGCCTCAGGGTCCAACCCCATCAGCAGGGAAGGAGGCTCAGGGAATGCCCCAGTCTGTGACAGTGCCCTTAACCTGGGGCTGGGCAAGGCTGTGATTTTGGCACCAAACCTGCAGAAAATGGTCATGGATGGATTTTGCTTGTTGAGGGGTTCCTCAGGGATAGCCCCACCAGAGGCAGAGGTGGTCAGCTCAGTGCTCCCAGGTCAGTGGGAGCAGAGCAGTGTGTGACACTGCAGGGCACCAGTATGAATGCTCCTGTCCTGATCTATTCTCACAGCAGCCAGCAGAGGTTTTGATGCAGAACTGGGTTCTCTTCMCATTCCCAAACAAACAGCTTCAGCCACAGAGATGCTCCTAGAGACAGCATTTGCCTCAAGTGAGTTGGCAAATATAGAAATCACAACCCATCCAAATTGTTCTTCACTCTGTACAGGATGATTTTKTTAAGACTGAGAACATAGAAAAGAGCACTTCTGGTGCATGCTCTTCTAGGCAGGAAGCAATAAATTCCATGTAAAACAATGCCCTGTGCTGTTAGGTGTGCAGGGGCCCTTGTTCAGTCAGCTGAGAAAGCCTGTCTGCAGTGAATAATATTTCCAAATATTGTCCACTCCCTGTTAGACACAGAGCAGAGCTGGTAAAGGGAGGGAAGGGGGAAGATGGAGGAAAATTTGTGTATGAACAGTAAAACAAGGTTTGTCTTTTGATGATCTGCAAAACCATCCCTTCTGCATCCCTGGAAGGGTTCAAGGCCAAGGATGGGGCTTTGAACAACCTGGGATAGTGGAAGATGTCCCTGCCCATGGCAGGGAGGTTGGAACGAGGTGACCTTTAAGGTSTYTTCCAACMCAAATMATTTTATGATTCTATRAAYTACAAAACCATCCTCAGGGAATCCCACAACCTCCCCTCYCTCCCTTTTGCTGTGTGTGAGCTGCACCTTTGTGGATGAAGGATTTCGATTTAGCTCTTTGATAATTTTGAACCACCCATGTCCCATCTCTCCTAAAACCTGCACACACCTGGGGCATAGCACCATTTAAGCAAAACCCTCTTTCTTTGGGGATTGCACAGTTCTCCTCTCCACAAGCCACTAGAGGGCATTGGCCAACCAAGGGAATGTCCCACACGGTTATCACCGACTGCTGAAGGGATTTTGTGGGCCAAGACTGATAASGGGCCATGTCTCAGCCTTGCACTCTGCCCTCCGTGTTTGCTTGCAGACCCACAGATAAGCCATGCCACACAGGAGCTGCTTTTCACCTCTGTTTCCCAGAGCTCTGCTCTGCAAACAGTTAAATCTTCTTGTTGTGGCAAACGAAAATGAAACCAGGGGTGTTTCCTGTAAGGCTTGAGAAGGAGCAAAGTCCTGCCTGTAATCTTGGCTTTCAGCTTTATTATGCTGCACTTGGCAGTGCCTCCTTGGGTGCTCRGTAGTTTGGCAGTTCTCCTCTTCTGACAAATTAAAAACCCCTGAAWCTCAGTTTTTCTACTCCTTTAAAGCACTGAATGCTTCTTGCTCCTTTTAGGACAGCATGTGTGATTTCTGCTGCTACATCATAGMATCYCAKAATAGTTTGGGTTGGAAGGGATCTTAAAGTTATCATCCAATTCCAGCCCCCCTGCMATGGACAGGGACACTTTGGGAAGAGGCTGGGTGTGCTCTGTCCCAGCAATGCCCATCCTAAGAACACTCAGCAGCCATCTGTCAGGAGCTCACTGGCACCTGAGATCTTGCCTGACTGTGTTCGAGTTCTTCCTTCAAGTTGCAGAAGGAATTAAAAAGACACAAGATCAAGGGGTTTGAGAAATGACAGCTTSCAAAGGGAGCCTCTCAAACTACTTCCAAAAATCACTCAGATGCTGAGAAATGAAGTATTACTGCCCCTGATGCTTGGGTTGGGGGTCTAACTCTGTGTGCTTGGTGTAAGGAGGGATTTGGGGATGTCCCAGGGGGTCCCAGTTTTCCATCAGCCTCCATCCCTGGCCAGGGCTGAGCAGAGCTGGGAATCACTGGGGATGTTGCTGCTACAGGGAGCACACAAGGAATTCAGTGAGTGTGCACGTGCCTTGCCACAACCCAAAACACCACAGCCATGCCCTGTTTGTCCCCTGATGTGACAGCAGTGAMAGGCTGTCCCTGCTTCTGCCCACAGTTGTGCAGCAACCCCTGTGGTCTCCACAGGGCATCAGGTGCTTGAAACCTCTGGTCACAAGCTGCCCTGAAATCCAGGCTGGACATTGCTCCTTTAAATCCTTCCTCCATGTGAACAACTCCTGGACCTGTTCCTACAACTGCCAGGAGGAGAAACCTCGGGCTGTACCCACAGGAGCCAGAGAATCAGGTGCTGGAGACATCCAGCTCTAATTCAGGGTCATTATCACATCTCCTGTGCCAAGAGCAGCGTTTTCTTTCTGCARTTTGCTGACAGGAACAGCTTGTGCTGCTCAGCCATGATTTATTGTGCAGGATAAGAGGGAGGTAGGAGCTGGCAGCACATGGGCAGGGCATGTGTGCCTGTCCTGTGCCTCCTTTCCTTCTCACTGGCCAAGTGCCTGGCYAGAGCTGCGTGTTCCTCAGCACTGCTGGGCAAAGCTCTGATCCCAGGAGCCCACCTTGGAAAGCCTGTGGGAAATGCAGTGCTCCACAGGATTTACTGTGTGGAGATGAGAGGTTTAACAGCAATATAATATCCAGTGGTACTGGGAAAACACAGCTGGGCACAGTGGTATAATGCTCATAGGGAATGTCCACATCGTTTTCCCAAAAACTGAGTGGTAAGGGTGGAGCTGGACCAGGGAATTAATTGGATTTTGGAAAACTGGTGTTGTCCACAGGTTTATGGAGAGCAGAAAAAGGAGACAACTGTAGCAACAGGAGAATCGGCTCCTGGGGGGGCTGGCTCTACCAGGTGTAGGGTGATCTGGTCAGGTGTGAGGCTGACTGCAACATTTTCGGATATTTTGGGAGGTGACTCTGCAGATGCTGTGAAACAGGGGATGCACAGATCAAATACAGTGGTCAGTGCCATTGGAAATGTCTGAGAACATTCCCATCCCATCCCATCCCATCCCATCCCATCCCATCCCATCCCATCCCATCCCATCCTTCTGTGTCAAAGGGGCACTGCTCTCCTGACTGAGGTCCCTTGTCATCTCACCACCCCCATGGGGATGTTTTCATACCCTTGAGCGCCTCACCTGGCTCAAAATACAACAAAGTTGGGGAGTTTCCAAGTCACACAGAGCCAAGCTCAGCAACAGGGCCCTCAACCACACCATAGCTGCAAAAAAACGTTCTGGTTTCAGACATCTCCTCACCCAAATCCTGCCCTGGCACTGCTGTCCWTTACCAGGAAAACCCCCAAAATCTTTGCAGCTGAAATTGTACCACTCCTTCACCAATCAGTTCTTGCTCACTGGCAGCAGAAGTGATGGATATTTGGGAGTGTGGCTGCAAGGGGCCCTGTTGCCTCCTGACAGCCATTCAGCCTTAATTAGCAGAGAGCACTTTGGGATGCTTTGACTATGAAAAGCACTTAGGTACCATTAAGTTTCCATCTCTGTTTACTCCAAAGTAGTAGCCAAGTATTTATTTCCAGGGAAATGTAGTAGGTAACAGTTTCCTTTGCAGAGGATCTCGGGGGAGCAGGTTTATTTTCGGGGGAGATCCTTGTATGTTAATAATTCTGTAATGTTTTAGCCCAGTGTGTGGCTCATGTGGTCCACAGGGAATCTCAAGATTCCTGAGAATCTCGAGATCTTCTCAGCTGGGCTGACTAGCAGCCTCTGTACTTCTGACAGAATATTTCAGTTCTGTGGTTGCAGATATTCCAATTTTGTTGTGTTCCATGCACCTGCTGATGTAATGGAGTCCAGCACATTCTGTCCTCACTCAGCTTCCCTGGTCAAAATCGAGGTGCATCAATGGAGGGGGTTGAGCATTTACCTTCTGCAGATGGTGTCACCCAGCTGAGGATGTGTGTGCCAGGCCAGCCAAGCCCCAGGACAGCCCCATCTCTCCTCCAAACCCCAGTGGGCCATTTGAGCCGTTTTTGTTTTCTTTTACTATGATAGTGAGATCCGTGGTGAGTCTGGTCCCTCAGAGGAGGACAAGCATTGCTCAGGAGCAATTTGGCCAGCTGAGAGGTTGGGAGAAGGAGGCAGCTGCCCAGCAGATGGCAATACTGCCATTTATTCAGCAGCAGGCCGGGAGGGGTGAAACRAGCTGATGGGAGTGTGTGGATTAAGCGGCACTGGAAATTCCTCATGTGAAGGAGAATCATAGAATCATCTTCTGCTTTGGGTTGAAAGGGATCTTAAAAGATCATCCAGTTCCCACCCCCTGCCATGSACAGGGACACCTTCCACTACACCAGGCTGCTCTGACCCTCAGTCTAACCTGGTTGTGGACACTTCCAGGGATGGGGAATCCAGAACTGCTCTCACCACCCTGAGAGGGAAGATTTTCTTTCCCATATCTAATCCAAACCTTCCCTCTTCCAGCTGAAAGCCATTCTCCCTTTTCATTTTAAARCCACTGCCCCTTGGGCCATCATTCCGTGCTCTTGTCCCAGGTCCCTCTCCAGCTCTCCTGTAACGCCTTTGTGCTCTGGAAGGGGCTCTAAGGTCTCGCTGGAGCCCTCCCTGCTCCARGTGAGCACCCCAGCTCTCCCAGCCTGTCTCCAGAGCAGAGGGGCTCCAGCTCTCAGAACCTCCTCATGGCCTGCAAGGAGCAGTTTATCCCAGCTTCAGTTCACGTTTCTCTTGAAGAGAGAGGCCAGAGAAGCCCTGGAGGAGTTTCAGGGGTGGCTGGAGATTTCCCTCTGCAAGGCGCCGCTGCTAAAGCCGTGCCCACTCTGCTTTTACAGAGTTGCACCTTGCAAAGGGTTAAAGCAGCTGCAGCCCGGAGCTCTCCCCGTCCTTGGCAGGGCAGGAACCCGCCTGGCTGTGCGCTCCCAGACCCGGCGACACCCAGCYGGCAGCGCCGCTCCTCCCCATCCATCGCTGCCGAGCGGGTGATTCACCGAGCCCGGAGAAACCCGTCCGCGCACCGCTCAGGGCATCACCACCCTCTTTATTCCCATCGATTTSCCTCCTCTTTCCCCGCACACCCGCGGTCAGCCGGAGGCTCGGCGGCGCTCCTGGGCTGCTGCGGGCGCCGCGGTGCCGGCACGGCTCGGGAAGGGAACTCGGAGCGGGGCGCGTTCCGTGCCGGAGCTGCCTCCGGAACAGCCATGAGTCACACTCGGCCACCCGCGGCCACCGCGGCCGGGAACGGGCGCTGACGCCACCCCGGTGACTCCAGCCCCGGTGACTCCTCCAGCCCCGGTGACTCCTCCAGCCCCGGTGACTCC